>RXPK01000251.1:153546-369377 GCA_004143645.1 Protaetia brevitarsis
TTGGAGGTACAGAACGGTCAAATGGACAAATAGTACTATTTTTGTATGGCCGGTCACAATGTGAAAACAGAAAAAACAATTGAGTGTCCGCGTTCTCTAGATATTCGTCCAAAATTATTTTTTTAGTGAACGCCTGATGTTTTTTGTAATTTAAAAGGAAATTCAAACTGAACAAAAAGTCTACTACACTATTATAAAAAAATTGTCAAATAAGTAGTTACTGAGAAATCTTATCTTGCTTGTGGCATGAAACTGATATACTATGGAAAATTAAAGCGTCACATTCATTAAAGCGTTTAATTTAATAAACAAATAAAAATAAATACAAACAATAGTCATGTAAATTACTCAAATTAAATGTCCAAGGACACCGCCTTTCCATTTCAATACATTTTATCAATCTTCTGTGAACATTACGAGTAGCTCCTAAATTGCCTACCGTCGATGTCGTCAATGATGTTGAAATTCTTCCTGAAGGCTCATCCACTGTTTTATATCTATGTTGTACACTTGATTTTTACTGCTCCCCCCAAGAAGAATCTAATGGCTCATTGTCAGGTGAACGCGCGGTGCCACTGAATGAGGACCATTGTGTACCGAATCCATCTATTTCCAAATAAACTTTCTAATAACTCACTTTGTCACGGGTGATTATGTGCGGGCGCTCCATCTTGTTGAAAGTACACAATCTGTCTACAAATTTAATTCATCCAGAAAAATTTTCTAAAATTTCTGTGAATAATGCCACATATCTTTCTCCTGTTACAGAACCCCGATAGAAAAATTAGCCTAACAATTTTGGGATTCGATTATACCACACCAAACATTTAAACTAACGTGTGTTGGGATTACAAGGATAACAAACAAATGGGTTTTCACGACTCCAGTAATGAAGTATTTCTTTTATTGAACATCCTGCGATTAGAAAAGTTAGACTTCATCACTCATTAAAATGTGTCTAAAGAAATTGTGATTTCTTCAAAAGCATTGATAAAACCATTGAGCAAAAGTTAATCGTCCTTGATAATCCGCCCAAAAGTAGAGTTTGAACAGGCTGAATTTTAAAGGGAACATATTTATTTTTTTCAGAATTTATGATCTTGCTCGAGGAAATACCTGGATTCTCTGGACGATCCCCTTTCCAGAATTATTTGATGTTACCTAAAATATGCCAAACACATTTATTTCTATCTCTTGTGTAATATAAAATTCCTTTAATTTTTTTTCCGTCTTCTTTATAAAAATTGTTCGTTGCCTTCTTAATCTTCGCGTATAAAGTTTTAAAAAAATAGCGGACGGTCTGGTACATCACGGTCAGGCAAATGCGGAATGTAACAGTTCTAGCGTCTATATTTTTTGTTTAAACAGCAAGATTACAACTCCAACATATCAACACTTTTCCAAATTGAGTAAATGCTATTTTACGGTTGTAAAAAAAATTGTAAAACAGTACTTTTTCCGCCACAGTAACTTTCTACAACAACAAATATAAATAACTTTGACAGCTATACTAAACAATGTGACGCTTTAATTTTCCATGGGTATATCGATTTCATGCAAACAAACAAAGATATTAGATTTCTCAATACACTATTTTATTTGATTTTTATATATAGTGTACTAAGACTTTTTTTTCAGTTGGAATTCTTTTAAATTGCAAAAAATATACAGGGCGTTCCATTAAACAAAAAATTTTTGAACGAATATCTAGAGAACGCGACGCTCAATTGTTTTTCTGTTTTCACATTTGTAACCGCCATAAAAAATATTACCACTTTGTCCATTTGACCGATTGTGTACCTCCAAAGTTATCAATAGTGCACACTTAAGTGTGGACACCCGATATACATAATTCGGATATATTTGAAGTAGGATATCAGATATTAGAATCAAATTAGTTTTTGTCAAGGATAAAAATTAAATAATCTTACCGTAAATCCTGCTTATTTCCATGTGACGGATTTTATCGCATTTTATATTACAAATCAGCACATTTAAGTCTTAATAAAACTTAATAACACACACATCATCTTTTACTTGTCCAAGTTAAAACATAAACCTCACTATTTCTCCTTATTTTACATTTGAAATTGCTTTTTAAAGCACGCCTTCTTACATCATTATTAACATTCTTTCCTTCACGGTAAAGCCATGAATTATCTATTTAATGACTCTAAATTTAACGGAATTTCTTAGCACCGGCAATAATAATTAACCTCACCTTATATACCAGTTTATTAAAGTGGAGCTTTCATAAAATATATAGAACGTCAATTTTCAACGTTGTCTGTATACGGCACCTAGCTAGCAACTAGGGCAATTAGTTATGGCAATTAAAATGTTATCTATAACGAACAGCAATTATTCATCCTTCAGAATGTTACTTTTTTAACTTTTTTTTATATGAAAATGTTACGTGCTGTTATTATTATTATTATTACTAATATACATGAATGTTTTATAACATTCGCGCTTGTTTGCTATATTAGGAAGCTGCTATAAAAAGTAGCAGCTTCTTTTGATGTTGAATAGCTGCTAGCTACGAACTACTAACGGTTATTAGCTGCTACAAAACAGCAGTTTGCTTTGTAGCAACTCATAACTAGTAAGTTGTACTTAATCTTAATTTGAATGCCTTTTTCTTTGGTTGTAGCGGCTTAATGTAAGAATTAAGTAAAATAAAACTTTCTTTTTACGTTTCGACAAATATATTTGTCTTAATCATAATAAATTAAATGTCATAATATACTAATTAGGCCGAAATTGATAGTTAAATTTTGAAGAATAGGTATTACATATTTGAAGACATTATTTTAATAGATAGAAATGATTATTTGTAAGTAATATGTTATATTTTAAATTACTATGTTTGTTTTCGTTGTTTACATGGTGAGAGTTTTACAAGTCATTAATCTTAATAATATACGTCTTAATAGCCGTGGTGTTTGTAAAAGTAAAAAAAATCTTTTAAAATATGTATCTTGAATTGAATTTAACAAGAAAATAGGTCAATCTCAAAATTATATCGAAAAGTTCAAATAGGAAGGGGCGTTGAGTGGTATGTTTTTGAAAAGATCTTGTTATTAATACATATTATAATTCTTTGGCACTTTGTTTTTTAAAATCGGATAATTTTTTTTCAAGTTATGCTCCTTCAAAGTTTAAAAATATCGAAAATTTATTTTTTTCAATTTTTAGATAAAATGATACGTGTTAAAAGTAGAAGCAAATAAAGAATAAAACATGATGATTCATTCTGTAGGAGCAGATTTCAAAAATTTCACCATTTAACTTCTACAGAAAAGAAAAATCATAGAATAATTCTCATGCTCATCAGTTTCCACAATTGATATATATTTATATCGGAAAGAAAAAACGAATAGTTTTTTGATTACAATTTTTTAAGAATTTCAGTTCAATGTAATCTGCCTATAGCGGTCAGAACATTAACTAAATATTCATATAAATAGTTAATTTTCAACTTTAGTTGACTCGTTGTAATATGTCCTATATTTATCATATGTTTTATATTATGATTTTGAATTTGTTGTGATTGATGATGACTTGTAGCCGAAACACATTGTGGTAATTTTATATTAAAGGAATGAAATAAATGTAGTAAATTTTCCAAACGAAATGAAAATTTGATTAATCTACACATACTTTTAGTTTCATCATTAAAAATATATAACTATACAATATACAATTTTATTTATAATAACCATCATTTCGAAAAAAAATATTTCCCATTCCCTTCATAAAAATTGATTTTAACATTAAAAGAAAGAAATTTACGCGCTTCATATAAGCGAAAGAATTTTTAAAATCGGCCCGCCAGTTCTGAATCTACTTGCGATAAACAAAAACTGACCGTAAGGTGTGTACGACAGACAAGAGGCACCTTCTCTCTTCTTAGCCAGCCCGCGCGTTTTGAATTCACGTCTAACCATACAACGTTGCAACAACGCAACAGGAGAAATTACATAGCGCGCCGTAATTAGACAAGGTCGTAAGCCCATTTTATCCCCACTCCATCGTTCGCGCTTCGTCTGTCTTATTGCCGTTAGGGAGATAGGACGCGCGTAGTCTCTGCACGAAATTGAATTTCCCCAGGCTTGATCCGGCATTCCATGACCAATGCACGGTGCATCGATCTACTAAATCCTCTTATAACTTTTTTTTTTATTGATGGAAATTCGTGAATTTGGCTGCACTGTCAAGGGGAGATGCGTTGCGTGAGGTCGTGATGATAATATCTTTGAAAATATGAATTTAGTTTTATATGTTTACCTGTAAATTATAAAACAAAAAATTAAAATCGACATTTTTATACGTTTCACGGCAAAATTCGAAGTATATGGAATCAATGCACCTTCCTAGTTCAAAGAATCTTGCAAAGAGTAATTTTAAATCACTTGATATCATATACAGGGTGATTAATTTTAACCGAGAAAAGCATTAAAACAATTTCTTTTAGGTTATTACCATAAATTTCAAATAGATCCAACAAAATAGCACCTTAAATCAGATTAACTTCTCACATTTCAATGTTTTACCTGTGAAGCTTTCTTTTAACAATAAATACTCTTTTTAACAACATCCAAATGGAAAGAACCATTTTTTTTTTCTGTTGAAATGAATAAACTGTTTTGTAGTTTAAAAAGAAAAACCTGAAAAATATTCTTTTCACTCCAGGAGGAGGGTAGAATTGATGGAGATTTGTGGGATTTAATTGATTAAGTTACTTTTTAGTGACACTAGGAAGAAAGAAGAATTATTTTTCTAGATCTCTTTATTTAATGAATAAATTAACTTTTTTCACACACAAACGGTTAAGAATAGGTGAGATGATTATATTAATATTGTCAGCAACATCCGGAAAGGAATTAATTTTCTTTTAACTGAATAAATTATTGTTTTATCAACATAGGGATTGGGATATCATGGAGAGGATACTTTGCACCTACTTCCACAGACTTTGGCACAGTTAATCCACGAAGTTCAAGCTTGAAACGAGGTACCACAAGCAGATACCCACTTGGCAAGTAATGTTGCAGATATCCCAGTGATATTACATTATTTACCAGACAGCGATGTTAAACAAAAACATGTTACTGAAATTGTTTCTAGTAACATTAAATTATGAAAAAATATTGCAGGCCATTACAGTAACATTTCAATGTAATCAGGAAAAAATATTTTAAAACAATGTTGCAAAAACAAAGACTTTGTCGTCAGAAATGTTGTGGTAATATTTAGTTGTAACATTGCCATATTTACAAGGTGAATCATTTCAAGGAATGTTACAAGATTTGCGCTTGTAACATTAACATGTTTACATTTTATAAAGTGTAAGATAGGGACGTATGTTTCTGCAAATATAGAATTTTGAAAACACAAAACTAATGGAGCAAATTTTCTCTATAAAGTAAATAATGGTGATGAAATTTTTTAACATTTTTTGTAGCCTATAACAATCATGTTAAATGGGGTTGTGTGTTGCGCATTGCGCACTTGTAAAAGTTAGTATCGTTTTGCCATCACAAGTTTTTTCGTACCGCGCATACACAGTTGGGCGTGAACCTGGAACTCCCTCTTCACAATATGCGTAATCGTGACTGGACAGGGCGTGGATAGGACCATCTTGGGATTGTACGTCGCAATTGTTTTGATGAGAAAAAATTCCCGTCAATAATGAATCAACATTAATCAGGTAAGTTTTATTTATAATGCTAAAGTAAAGTATTTTTGACGGTGTCTTTTTTTTAATTTCAGAGAGAATTAGAAGAAATATTGTACTCATAGATACAGAATACGAAATAATTGTCATGGAAGGTTTCGTTATACAAAACCAAAGATTTGATAGAAAAACAGCAAATGTTCAAAGGAATAAAATGCATTCGGGCGTTTTTCTTATGTGTTGTGGGTTTTTTGTTTAGATTTCTATTCTATGTTAATTTATGTGCCCCATAATCTGTTTCCAATACTGAAGTTTATTAAAATGGAATTTAATGTACTTTTTTTTTAATCAATAAATGCCTTTATTGTCTTCTGTAAGCAGTATTTTACTTTTTAAAGTATTTATTAATGTATTTCGTTATTTCGTTTACTTAAATAGCTATTTATAATATTATTCCTAGTATTACTATTTAGTTTTTACATAGAACTATATGATATATGATTGACCATTTTAATAATCTGCAAAAATAACTAACAAAAAAGACTTATAATGTTATATTATAAAATGTCTTATCCATTATATTTTTCTGGCATTAATGTTTAATGTTAATATTTGTAATTTAGTAAGTGAAGATAAATTCGTATAAACAGAGGGGCCCGATCTATCGAGGGTAACATAAAATTATAATATTAACATTGAATTTCAATAAGACTGATTGAGATTCCGTTTTATATTAATTAATATAACCTCTCGATGAACCTCAACAGCATGTTTCTTGTATAATGCAGCAAGAACTTTTGAAGTAAATAAGAGATCCTAATAGAAACATTAGTGTAGATATATTTATAGAAACATTTAATTGCCACACTGTATCAATATTTCTCTTTAACATATGAGAAATGTTACGAAAGAGTTGTACTTCAACATTAATCGTCATGTTAAATAATGTTACTCGAAGACCTCGTATTAACATTACTGGAAATAATTTTTCGTTAACATCGCTTAGGCGGACATTAAACAGTCGTTGAAATGTTACAGCATCTGGTACATTGTATATATTTTTGTAACATTTCGCGTTACAAGATAACATCTGGACGACGTTATAGTCATGTTATTTTGCCAAGTGGGTATCCACCATCTCACTTTGTCGATGCCTGGACGTGTACAAGAGTGTACTCAGGCCACGAGGTCGCCAAAAACACATTATCAATTTTTTTTCGGATTACATGTTAATAAAATTTCTTGCAAATGTTATTGTTTAATTTTTGATGAAAACTACTAGCACACATTGCCCAAAAATCAACTTAAACAAATTATTCCTTCTAGATGTAACACCTCTAACTTAACTTGCCCAAAAAAAAAACAATTCAATCCCGGGCAAAAATTGAAAACTCAATTTTCCTCGTCTGTTATAAAGACTGCTGTTCAAGACGTCGCCTTTCCAACATCCCACACACAATTATATGCACGCTTCCACTTCCAGCAAAATAGAAGAACGAGCAGCGGACATGATCGAGTGCCACGCTACAGACCTGCAAGTAACACGTGTTTTTGTCGTCACGTTCTCGAACGTAATTTACCCTGCCATCTTCTCCATTTCCCAAGTCGTCACGGCATAATTCAATATTAATAAACATGCAAATGCGGTCGCCCCGGCGGCAGAACCGGAATCAAACGACTGCCATCGCATCGCATCGCATCGCACGACGATACGCGTTAAAAACACGTTCGTAATTGGAGCTGGCATGGGTATACAGTCCTCGATCCATTGATCGGTCCCGAAGAACTAATTTAAACACGGGAAGCCGGGCATGATATATTTAATGCCGGCCCGCGACTCATTACAGATACATAAACACACGCTGATCTTCGTTTAAGTATTAAACGTAAAAGGGAATGTATGTAGAAACGTCGCGAAGCCAGTGTTAAATAGCTGCAAGAAACCGGTCGTTGCAGCTTATTGCCATAGGCGATAAGTTAGTATTTTACATTTAAGGATGGTAATCCTTAGGCTTGGAAACCGCAAAGATTTATCTAAGGAGATGTTCGATTAATGGCTTGATTTGTGTCTGAGGTAGTTATGATTGGTTGCTGTATGTATTTTAACCGGTTGTCATGGTTGGAAATTGTAATTGCCACTTCTGTGCAACTGGTCTTGTGGTGAAGTGTTATGTGTATATAGGAATTTTTGTATGTATTTAACACTAGTATTTTGTGTGGGACCGGTATGTCCCAAAATTTTATTTCGATGAGAGAATAAAGGTGAAAAATATTCTTTGTGAAGGCTGTTGTTTTATTATCTAGATAGTTTAAAAATGCCGTAATGGTTATTTAAGAAAAAATAGGTAAAATATAAAATAACTTATTAATACTTTTAGAAGCAAAAAACTTTTTTCAAATTCAACTAAAAGAAACAGTCCCTCTTCCCTTCCTAGAATTTCTTCCATCTACTTACTTGAAAAATATATTTCTACCTTCATTCCACACCCTAATGGTATACCCCCACCCTACTACTCAAAAAAAATTATATAATTATTTAAAAAAAATATGTTCCCTCTCTCCTTACCTCAGTGTGGCAAAAATAATAATTTAATCATTAAAAAAAAATAATCTAGCGCTCACCTGCACTAAAACGTTAAAACAAAAATAATTTAATAATTAAAAAAAGATTCATTGCCATCACAATGTTAAAAAAAATTTTTAAAAAATATTCCCTTTCTCCCTTACTTCGGTATGGAGAAAAAACGTAATTTAATCATTAAAAAAAAAAAACGATTCCTCACCCCCACCACAACGTTAAAAAAAGTAATTTAATCATTAAAAAAAATAATCTAGCGCTCACCTGCACTAAAACGTTAAAACAAAAATAATTTAATAATTAAAAAAAAAACGATTCCTCACCCCCACCACAATGTTAAAAAAAGTAATTTAATCATTAAAAAAAAATAATCCTTTCTTCATTGCCACCACAATGTTAAAAAAAATAATTTAATTATTCAAAAAATATCCTCCCCTTTCCCCTGATCTCAGTGTGATAAAAAAAAAAGAATTTAATCACTAAAAAAATAAACTATCCCTCATCACAATGATAATGTCAAAAAAATTATTTCATTGTTAAAAGAAAATATCTCCCCATTTTTCGCTCACCTCAGTGTGCTAAAATATATATATAATCAGTAACCTTAATTACCCTATGGGTGTAAAGGTAAATTTTGTACACAAACACTTTTATTTCTTATTATAGATAAACGCTGACCATTCTTTCTTGTTTTTTGTCATTCTTCTGCTTCATTCCAGGATATTCCTCTTTTCCAAAACTTTTCTTCTACTGTACTTCCCATTTTTCTCGGCCTGCCTCTCTTTCGTTTGTATCTTGATCTTGCCAGCCATACTCTTTTCGTCAGTCTTTCCTCTTCCATACGTATCATGTGTCCGAACCATTTCAATTTCTGTCTCTCTATGCTTTCTAAAATCGGCTCTACTCCTAATTCTTCTCTTATCTTCTCATTCCTTATTCTATCACTTCGGGTGACCCCTTTAACCGCTCTTAAATACCTCATCTCCAACGCTTGTATTTTACTCTTAGTTTGTGTATTCAAGATCCAACTGTCACAGCCGTACGTGAATATAGGTTTAAATATTGTGTTAAACACCGTTATTTTTGTTTTCTTTGAAATCTCCTTCTTCCTTATAAAAGCGTTGTTCATTGCGTAATTTAATTTTATCCCACTTTCAATTCTGTTGTTAATTTCTGCTTCCTCTTTACCTTCTTGATGTATATTTATTCCCAGATATTTAAATGTTTCTACTTGTTCTATAATCTTTCCATCTATATGAATTATTATTTTCCCATCGTATTTCCCTATTGACATAACTTTAGTCTTCTCTGCATTTATCCTCATATTTTTCTTTTTCAAAGCTGTTTCCCAAATATTTAAATTTGCTTGCAGATCCTTTATATTCCCCGCGTACACCACCAAATCGTCGGCAAAAGCACTTTGCGCGATTTCCACTATCCTCATGTCTTTATACCCTACTCAGTGTGCTAATAATAAATATAATTATTATAAAAAATATTTATTCGTCACTGCTAGCATAATGTGAAAAAATTGAAACTAAAACAAGTTCATTCGTTCAAAACAATTTTCACCCCCGCTTCCTCACGGGTATGTGGAAAATAGAATGCTCAACAAAGTCAGTTAATTAGGTTAATTATTTAAAAAAATTGACAGTGAACCTGAAAGGGTCCTTTGTAATAATTCAATTTTCGTTTAAAGTTAACTAATTAATCGTTGAATTCTTACTGAAAGAGATATATTAATTTACAATACCATAAAATAAACTTCTTTAAATCTTTATCAACATATGTATTTGTGACCACGATCTCTTTCACGTTTAGTTGACAGTACAGAGCTTATGGCCAGCTGAGAGGCACTTATATGCACCAATACATTACATACACTGCCAACTCCTAACTCGTAATGGAGGTACCTAAATCAAGAACCATGTGAGCGAAAGGTTTTTGTTAAATACATAAAGGACTATAATTTTATTCAAGCAGACTATTTGATACTGTTGAAGTTTTTAAAATATAATCTGTTTTATTGATTGTTTTTTTTTTTAGAATTTAGTATAAAAAAATATGAATATATTAGATACACTGCCAACTGATAATGGAAATTCCTACATCTGAAACCACGTGAAATAAATATTTTTGTTAAATATATGAAGGACTCTAATTTTTCTTAAGCAGACTATTTGATACTGTTGAAGTTTTTAAAATGTAATCTGTGTTTTAGTGATTGTTTTTTTTTTTTTAGAATTTAGTATAAAATAAATATGAATACGTTAGATACACTGCCAACTGATATTGGAAATACCTAGATCTGAAACCATGTGAGGTAAATATTTTTATTAAATATATGAAGGACTATAATTTTACTCATGCAAACAATTTATATTGTTGAGACGTTTCAAATGTAATCTGTAATTTATTGCATGTACATTTTTTTAAAATTTAACATAAAATAAATGTGTTTCTCTAATAACCTATCTATTTCCAGTCATCAGTGGCTCCAGAGATATCGCCCTCAGACACCCAATCTTATTGAATTAGTGTTCCGCAGACGATAATTAATATTCTATTTGATGTTTAGACCAGAAACCCGTAATTTACCAGTCAGAAAGAGTGATATGTTGCCATGGTCAGACAGACATCCTCTCGCCCTCCTTCTTCAACCAACACCAAAACGGCGCACTGAAAAGGTGCCGCAGACTTATATTCTTTCTGCGTGGTGCGCGCAGCACCACGCCTTATAATTACGACTTCCCGACTAAATGGGCTCGCTGTCAGATCGCACCTTCATTTGTCTTAGAGGGAAGAGAGTCTGGCAGGCGCGATGGTTATCTTTAACGATGGCCGTTGTTGTTGTTGTTGTCGCTGCTCGGGAGTCTCTTGTCTTTCCTTCTCGTTCAGACGGTATAGGACTGCAAGCGGTCGGTAGCCAAGATACTACACGAACACTTGTCATCCGACGCGCCATAAAAATAACAATTACCGCTCCTCGAACCAGGCTGTCGGTTGTAGCGTTGCTAATTCGGTGTCAGGAGGCGGAAATGTTAACGATATGTTATATTTATGTGCGACGTTGTCGGTTGTATTTATGTGAGAGATGCATGGCGTAGAATGGGAACCTAAAACACGCTGTTGTCTGTTTCCATCATCAACGGTTATAATGTGTGCCTGTTCTTTGGCCTAATAGGAACTAAATCAGAATGACTACGAAAATATATTATTATTAAACTGTTTTCCCTTAGCGATATTTGTTACAAGTTGATATAGTAATGTATTTTTTTCTATTTCATATACAGTGACCGGCAGAAAGTGCGTAGCATATTTATCTTTGAATTTAATAGATCTTTTTTCCTTACAAATTACCTCTGCATGTCCTGTAACTAAAATAACACTCATCAAATCTACTGAAAATTTAATTCAACAGATATTAATTAGAATACAGAATAAATACGTCATTAATTAATTAAACCATATTTTACCTAAGCAAAATCAGATTGATGTTTACTATGCATTAGCATACTCCATAATGTCATACAGTGTCACTGTGTGGGGTGTTGCTGCAGGCTGGAGGAGAGAAAAGTTAGGGACTACTTGTCATTGAATGCCTTTTACAGTTTTAACGAATATCTTAGTATGTAGAGTTTCATCAATCCAATTAATGTTGGCTCTATGAATAAAGTTCTTATTATTATTATTATTATTATTATTATTAATATTGAACTTCTACATATCGTTTTACATATTTTAGTTTTTGTGTTAGGCCCAGTAACCATTATGTTGTCCGCTTGAAATTCTATATAAAACAGCTGCAGACATATTTAAGCTAATTTAAGAAAAAAATGCTTCCATTGCTAAAAAGTAGCGATCATCAGCATTATTAATAAAGTTATTAATATTTTGACCACCACCTGGTTTTCGGGATACAAATCCTGTTTCACGAAATTCTGCCACTGATTCTTATATCAATTGCCACAAACCGTCATTTGTTACTGGAAAATTGTGCCCAAAATTCTTCGATATTATCTGACTGCATTTCTACAGTATGATTCGATAATAAAAACTTTATGATTTATTGTAAACAATTTTGAGTGTCAATAAACCAATCTTCTTCTTCAATCTCTTTCTTCTTTTTCCTCTTCCAATAGGAAAAATTGGTTTTTATCCCTCGCAGGAAAGCTTCAGAACTTCTCTTAAACTAGATACAAATTGTATTATGCGTCCCAGGAACATATCTTTATATAATCAAGTTATAAATCAAACCTCAATATTAGCACGGGATATATAATAGTAAAGAAACATATAAATTTTGAAGTTATTAGAAGCAACCAGAGAAGAACTATTGTTTGGAGGAAATAATTAATTCCAATTAATTTAATAAATGAAATTCTTTTTTCCAATTCATGTTTCTTACATTCAAATAATCTATAATTAATATCACTCATTTCTTGACATAACTGATATAGGGGGAGTCAACGACACCAAATCTATGTAAGTGAGCTTCCACAGCACAGTAACCTATTCATAATCTATTAAAGGTAACTATAAATCTTCTTAAAAAAATTTGTATTCGGAAATAATTTTGCCCCTTAAATCTAGCAGAGTCATTCCAACATTTTTGCCAATCTTCAATAATTTCCTTCTGAATGAAATAATTAAAATCATCATGGTATAATTTAAAATTTGAAACAATCTTACTACGCACCTATTCTTGCTAATTTATGTAATCCAATATGGCTATGAACTCAGTTTCAACTGGTAAAGTTTCTCAAGAATATCCCAGACTAAGTTGTGATCAAAAAGTTTCTTATGTTGAAGAGCCAGTAAGGCACTTTTTCAATCGGATATTATCGACGCATGTCCACTAGTTAAAAAAACTTAAACCAATACATACGATGACAAATGTTTATCCAACATGATGTTTTGAATAAATAAGATCAAAGTAAATTTAATTGACTACTTCTCAAGCAACTAACTTATCAGGGATAAACTTGGTATCCTAATCTTTGGAACATTTTTCTTTCCTAATCTTACCATTGTATCTATTTACAAGTATGGTACAATTAACCCGAGCTCTTACGATGAGAGTCAGGCCTCTAGACACAGACACACGACAGCCGTATAGTCCACGGTTTCGCCAGGGGGTACAAGGGACTTTATTGTTCCTACTTACTAAGGACACCACAGATTAAGGATTAATTATTGCGTCGTATCCCAGGCGGCAGTGAAAGCGAGAGTTAACAATGAGATAACACCGCTACATGACGTTAACTAACAACGAACGAGAGACAACCGTATGGTAGCAATCGGAACCTCTCGGCTGAGACGTGTAAGAGCGGTAGGCGAGTCTGCGTTATGTTCGCTAAGTGCCTTAATTGATAGTTGAGAACGCGAGACATTGCGATAGCCTTGTAGAAGCGGTGTAAGCGAACGGTTTTTTTTTTTGTACCCCGCGGCTAGCAGTGATGTTTTTCGTTTTCTAGTATCGCTTCATCTATTGCACGAAGATTGTTGTGCGGTAGTTGTTGGACGCTAACATAGTATATTCTGTCCATAGATATAGCGATTTGACTAATCATCCTTACCGGGGATTATCCACTACCTGCTGTGGCAGGTACCGAGAAATTTGATTTGCATAATTTATCTATTTAACATTTTTATTGTACATTGTATATTTACGGTATAGAGATATAGATTGTGCTAAGGATGCCTTGATTTCTGCAACACCTACTGCTTTTATTTCAACTATTCAGTGTTATAATTTATTTTTTCTATTTTGCGTTCATAAAAACGGAATTGTAACACGCTTTTGCGTATCGAAAAGTGCTTCATTGTGATACGCCTTTTTTCATTTCTATAGGTTGGCTGTATTGAATACATTATGACAGAAAGCAAAATTGACGTTTAATCCATGTAAATTGTAAATACTTTAATCAAAAATTCTATACAAATTTAGTTTACATTGTTATTGTTATGAAACGTGGAAATTACTGTATACATTTACACTGACGGAACAAGTATCTTGAGCATGTATTGTTATGCCAGGGAAATTCTTCGTAACAAAGTTTTGCTGAGTTATGTTATTGGCTTTAATGGTAGACTCTGTGGATTGAGAATCATTCGATGATATAACTCTAGAATGACCAGATGTACTTGGCCCTGATAAGTTGTGCGCTACAGCCACTTTACTTTCATAGATGTTTCGATGTAACCCTCAGCTACCGCAGATGACTTCCATCCACCATGACGTTTTATAGTCAGCAAATCACTGCCTACGTCTGCTAAGTGTGTAGCACTAGAACGTCTGAAGCAATGTCCAGTATAAAGCTCTGAATTGGGCAAATTTTAGAAAATCAGCTATTAATTTAGGCATTTTGCCAATCGTATTAATTCCAATCGGGCACGAATATACAATAACCATTGCGATATGTAAGGAAGAATCTTGAATGATTAATATTTTTTGGTCGCAGGGCGACATATTTTTTAATAAAGTAATCCATCTTTCATCCCGTAATTGCAAAAACTTTACGATATTATTTTTTGTTTAGGTACTGTACCAAAATAATATCACTCTTAAATTCTAAATCAATGTATGGACATATTGTTAATTCATCTCGTCTACAGGCACCTGTGTAACCCATTATTAAAACGATCTAAAATTAAATCCATACATAAAAAATTACATTTTGCAAATAATATCGTACCTTTATTGCTAAATACAATGCGTCAGAACCTTCTTCTATAAATTTATTAATATCTTCAATGCAAAAATTTTAGATTTTCTTAGCCTCGTATCCCTCAGAGAATCGTTTAAAATAGGCTTGTAATTTAATATATTTGATATGTCTGTATTTTTATAAATGGAAAAAGCAAGAACGAAGCAAGGAATACATAGACCATAACGTAAAAATTTCTTATTTTTACCTTGTAATTCAAAATATGCCAATAAAATGTTTTCAGATATTGTGTTGACATTATTCTGTACAGCCCATAGTTCAAATTGATGGTAGCATTTTTCATATACTGCTTTTTGATTTTTTCGGTAATAAATTTATGACGGCGTTTATCCGCAATTTCACGCAGTTGTGTAGCGTACAAGATAAATTTGTCTCAGTATCACTCTTTTTTACAGTTTACAGAGACTATATTATGAAATATATTGTTTAAACAATTTAAATAGTCGAATTTAAATTTTGAATTCGTCAAATGTCAATCGTATGTCAATGTGACCAACTTCATATAAAAATAAAACTCAACATTTTTAATGAGATTTTTATAAGTATTTATTATCAATTTATAATGCAAAATAGAAAAAATAGTATAAGGACTCGTTTCATAAGGCTTTTGTCGCACTCGTTCAGAAGAAACTCGCCTGCGGCTCGTTTTCTAAACTTGAACTCGTGCGACAAAATCATGCCTTATGAAACTCGTACTTTAATATACTATTGTACCGACTAACACTTTACTCCATGTTTGTAACTATTATTTTTATAATTGACATCACACAAAATACACAACAATCAGACACAAACAGGAATCAGCAAGAACGTCCTAATAAACATGTGCCTGTAATTTTGATCGGTTTCATCGGTAAAGTTCGACGATGAATAAAGCAACGGGTGGGCAACGGATTATAAAAATTTGTTGTAGAAGATGGATATGTGTCTAGTACCAGATAAAATTGCAAACAATAACACTCTGTATATCTGTTTGAGATCCAAGGAAATTTAAGAAGTCATTTGATGGAATTCGCTTGATAAAAATTAAAGAATCGGAGATTTGCCGATAAAACTGTATTACATAAATTTCTCTTACACTGTACATAATAATAGTTATGTAGTACCTAATACATAAAAGTACACTCACTATTCGCTTCAGTTACACAGCCACGTCTATACGACAAGCCAATAGCCAGTTCCTTATCTAACAATTCACACTTAACATCAACTGCTACCTAATTATTATTTATGACCGCGTTTCCGTCGCAATATATCACTTTGATTGCTCAATCAGATAACAGGCACACAATCGAGTGTTTTCCTTTTCGAAACCCCCGGCCTATACGCACGCACCCATGGCGTCGTTAGAATAACAATGTGCGCTCTAAGTGCGCATTACTTTGTATATTTCAAACGATTTGTCACTCGTGTTAATTTTGTAATCCGTGGCGAAGATATTAATTTCCGATCTACGTTTTTCCAGGATGCGTTCTTTTTATATGTTTCGAGTGTTACTTCCAACAAGGTCTTATCGGATCTCCGAGAACTTATAGCCGGTGGAGTGGCCATCAGACGCATCGGCAAGGGCTATATGAGGGCGCGGCCCCGTAGAGACATGCATACAAAGGCGGAGGGATAATAAGCATGACAATGGTCCTCGAATATACAAAGTATAATCCAATTTTAAACAGAATTCAATATTTGTCGGTCGTAAGTGGATTAACAATGGGTGGTGTGATAGAGAAAATGGATGCTTTATTATGCTCGGATGTCATAATAACACGCTAAGACTAAGCCTTATTAGTGTCTGGCTCTATATAATCTATATACCGGTGTCCAGCTAAGATTAATGTGTAGTATGTCAGTAAAAAGGCGTGTTACACTGCGACCTAAAAGATATATTGTGTCCCCTATTCTTGCTGCTTTACAGCTGGCCTTCCAGTCCTATTCCGTTTAGAAAGTGTAGGATGTCAGAGGGCCCCAGTCTAGGTAAGTCTCCCTCTTCGATTTCACATGCTCTCAGGTGAAATGCCCTCGAATTGCACAGTGCTACGCAGTTGAGAGGAGATGGATGTGTGTTTCATCCTGTTCCCCACAGAATCTGCATTCAGGATCTTTTTCCAATCCAAGTTACTCAGGTGTCCTTTCAGTCTACAATGGCCGAAAGTATTCTGTTAATATGCGAACATTGTTCTTACTCAGGTGATGCATTCTGTAAACCTCTTCTGGTTATAAGTTCCAGAAGAATTTACTTTGACTCATTCCCTGAAGATTTCCAATAACTGGATTTTCTCTGCTCCATTTCTATTTTTAGTTTCTTCAGTATTGTACTGCTACTTAACCGCAGAAGGTTCAGGCCCTACAAAAGGCATTGCAGCCCTTTTTTGCGAGGTCATCCGTTATTTCGTCCTTCCACTCCTGTGTGACCCGGAACCCACAGGAGGGTTACTTTATTTCTTTTGCCTAGCTCATTTAGTTTCCCTAGGCATTCCCAAACATCTTGGAGCTGATTTCATATGAGCTCAGCGCCTTGATGGCTGCTTGACTATCAGACATGATGATAATCTCCTGCTTCGATAGTTCCATATCCATATTGAACTGAAACACATCTTCCAATAGCGTATATGTCCGCCTGAAATATACTTGGGTATTTTCCCAAGCTTTCGAAATATGTAGTTCTAGGCCCATATATTCCTATTCCAGTTCCTTCTGCCGTTTTGGAGCCATCAGTATACCATTTGATGGCATTTCTATTCAAGTTCAAGATGGTGTTATGATCCTACTCGCTCCTGTTACTTAGCTTTGTGGTGAATTCCTTCACAAAGCAAAATTTTTTTAACATATCATCCCGGGACATATCCCAGGTTTGATCACCGTCGGGAGATTGAGGCCTATGCCTAATCATTCCTTCCTTGACCATTCTTAGTGCGGTTCTTTTCGCCACACCCTCTACTACTATGTGGAGAGGGGCAAGATCCAATACTACTTCAATAGCTGCGGTTGGGCAGGTTCTCATAGCCCCCGTTATGCATACACATGCTAATCTTTGCACTTTCGAGAGATTAATTCTCGCGGTGGCCAGATTAGTTCTTTTGCTCCATGCTACTGATGCATAGGTGATGACTGGTCTCACTATCGCTGTGTATATCCAAAGCAGTATTTTTGGGTTGCATCCCCAATTTTTCCCTGCAAAGTTTCTGCACACCATCAGAGCTCTTGGCCTTGTTGGTTACGTTGTCCAGCTCAAGATGAAACGTCCAGTAGCGAGTATTCAGATTATTGTTTTTTTGGAAAAAATAGTTTCGAGATAAATGTATGCCTCGAATCATATTCCACACATTTTCAAATTAGTTTCAGTAACTGCGCGGACTCCGGTTGTACCGGAAGTAGATACTAAGATCGTAACTTTATTATGTTTAAATGGAACACCCTATATATTATTGTATTTTTGGATTCCTTGTTAAATTTAAATAACAATACGTTAGGCATACATTGGGGCTAAGTTGTACCGTTTCCGAATTACATATGAAATATGATTCGAGGCAACATTTATTTGAAACATTTTTCCAAAAAAAAACAATAATAAATCGGCTATGGACCGTTGCATCTTAGGCTGGACACCCGGTACAATGTTTCCATAATAATTGTTCACTGCTTATCTTGTACGATATTAAAGATGGGATTCAGATGCATATCATCTCTAGCATCTGTATAGTTATCTGTAAATCTGTAAGCATCTAAAATATAGGGTTACAGACTTGCACATAACCTTATAGGCACTACAGACATGCATAGAATCCCACCATTAAAGTCGCATTTCTTTATAGCGCGCAACAACGTTGTTAAGGTTTATATGTGTTTTTCAATTTTAATTCAGTTTGGGTTTTAGCGACTATGATCTCAGAGAACTAAAATATATTTACCGCGCATGACTGTGAGACATAACCTATAATATTTTTCGCGCGTAATTAGATATAAGCGTCAAAAGTAAATGGCTATATCTAGCAATCTTGTAAAAGTGCAAAAGATTCTGATATAATTATACATACACAAATTAAAAAAAAAAAAGAACGAATGAGGACACAAATACAGGCAGAATATATTTGGAACATGTCATTCGACTCTTGATAGTCGATTAGGGGCGCATGTAATTGCTTTTATCGGCCGATAGGTGTCCCTAAATTGCCACCTAAATGCGTCTTAGGACGTCACACACTAGAAGGAGTGTATATGTGTCGTAAAATTTTACGCTGGCTGGAAATGGAGACGATATAAGCTGATAACGTTGAACGTAGGAACTTAATTCGACTCTCGATGTCGATAACATCCTCCTGAATTTTCATTTTGCGCTACATAAGGTGTAAAAATGATTAGTGAAAATCGATAGAAAAGCAGTTAAAGAATAAATATTTTTTTGAATGTATTTCTTATTTGTCACTCTTTACATGTAACTGTTGAAATAACCGTTGATATTTCAAGAATCATCAGGAGTCGATACGGCAAATCGTAGTGTGCCAATCCATCGCATTCAGTGCTATAGTTGAAAGTAATAGTTCAATCAAAAAATAAACAATAAAAAAAGCAAAAATGTCCGAAATGAGAAGACCTGAAGATGGCATTTGTGCGCCGAAACATGTAGTCTTAAATATATTTAGAAGTTTTTCCTTCTTTTAATATTTATTATATACCACATTCATGAATTTCAACTTACAATCAATCAAAAAAGGTTTGTTAAACTTTCAGCAATGCTCCCAGTCAAATATTCTCCCATCATATGTAAGTGATAAAAGAAAATGCTATATCTGTGAAATTCATGCCCCAGATCTCCATGAATCATTTTCTTTAGCCGAATATATTTTACCGCCAACATCTACGACATCCCTTTCGATTTGCGCAAAAACAAAGTTAAGTTAGAACATATATTAGAATATGCCTTAACACATGTTCCAACGTCTTAAAATAAAAAAGAACACTTTTTATCCCTGTTATCAGATGTATGTATATCTGCAATCAGCAATTACTTCAACTTTCACAATCTACTCGACTTCCTCATAACCAGATAATCAAGTGAAAGCCTCTTCATGAATATATCTCATTAACGAGTTAACATCTTAATTAAGCTGGAATTCATGGTGATCCAAGCAGTTTACAGACTTTCACTTCAATATCTCTTATGATACACAACATGACGTTTCGGTATTGGAACTATCAGTATAAAAAGGGCAAGCTTTACATGACTTACATACATACGTGATCGATCGTGTTCTAAAGGCTAAAGGATATAGAGATTTAGTTAGTGGAAATAGATAGCTTGTATTTCATGAAAGCGAAGCTATTTTGTAATTTTCCGGATTTTTTCGACTGTGCCGCATGCAATCGTTGTCACTGATAGCTGTTTTTATTAGTATAACAGGTATTTGCCGAAATATCCTGTATTAACTTTTCGAAGACGTACTTTATATAATATTAATCTTATATTCTGTATTTCTACCAGTACAATCTTACTATATTTATAGAAGCTTATCTATTCCACCAGCCATACACATTATCTACACCACCTGCTTGCGAATAACTCTTAATTAGGTGGCATTAATTCAAACGCGGTCGTAAAAATATCCCTCCGGTACACGGAATAATAATAAATAGCCTATAGCCTACATAAACCCGGCTATCTTTCTCGCCCGATGAAGAAACTTTATTGCCGGCGCATAAAGCGTATTTTGACGTGGCGAGGGTAAGAACCATAACTTTTAAAACGTTCGAAACTTTACGACCAATAAAATCGCGACTATAACGGCCATTCGAGTAGGTACATGACGCAGATGTTATTAATATTTAATCGGGGTATATTAAAATTTTAATTCCTCACAGAGTAGAAAGCACTGTAAGTACTAATCTACAAAATCTTATATATACAAATATTATGATAAATCAAACTAAATCAATAAGTTCCCCGGAGACCAACTATATTTATTTCATATTTTATAAATATTTAAAAAATATTAAATCTTTCTTGAATATTAGTTATATTAATATAATATGCATAAAATATATTATAGAAAATATATTAGGAAAACATTTAAAAAATATGTATGTTATGTAGCATTAATAATATTTTATTGCAAATGTTTTCTCAATACATTTTTCATAACTCTGCAAGAATATTTTGCTTTGTATTTCTGTAAATATTTATTTCATATAAAAAGAAAGATTGAATTTTTGCTTTTGTACATTTGGTGCGTAGGACAAATAATATAAAATGAGTAAAATATGCATACATACAGTCGCGAGCAAATGTTATAGGCACCCTAAATTTTGGGCGAATAACACAGTAAAAAATGAGAAAATAAAAACTTGTAGGTAATACATTATAAATATGTAGTATTTTAAGGGATCTATTAATTTGTTGCATATTAGAGTGTTTTTAGTACAGCTATAATACTTTTTAGATGGAGGGGGAAAGTGACATCTCGACGCTTGAAAATATATAAAAAAATAATACATTTACAAAAGGTATCTATAAAGACTATTGTAACCATAAAGACGATTATATAAACGTTAAAATATCTGTCACAAAAAAAAATGTAAGAAACATGAAACCCATTAATTTTGTCAAAGTGCCTATAACATTTGCTCGCGACTGTATTAAGTAGGTATGTACCTATTTAAAGTGATAGTTTAAAGATTAAATTAGATAATATGTATCTAATATGATTTAATTAGTATCTAAGTTGAGCGCTGTAACTTTTCTATTAATATACCTGCGTTTTGTATTATATTATTTGTAATATTTGTAAGTTGCGAACGTCAACACAACACCTCTATTCATTACGGTGCCGGTGTTATATGATTTAGTATTGTTTATGCGTCTATGGATTAGGTACATAGAATGCATACGCGCGCGTGCGTATCATCAACGTTTTCATTCGTTTGTCCGTTACATGTTATAGTTTATAATAGTATACGATTAGAGCAGATTAGGGTTAACTGTGTAATTAATTGTTGCGGGGTGTGTTTTAGTTTTTGTGGTGACTACGAGGTAAGCAAAACTTTGAACATGTCATGGCATTTATAAGATAATTGGAATGCTCAATATCGCTATGTACAGAAATCGTTTAATAATATAATTGTAGGAATTTTATGCATCATATATGTACTGCATCTACCAGATAAATTGCTAGTTGATTTGCTTAAGAGATTCATCTCGGTAGATAAGCGTCATAACCTCAAATAGAGGTTAGAATACGTTGTGTTGTTTTATTGTTTGTACGTAGAATGTTTTCAAATATTATGAAATAAAGTAAAAATAAGTATCGTAAGTATTAGAATGTAGCTACCACTCCAATTATTGTAAATGCTCCAAATGTATTAGTAGTGTGTGATAATGTTGTACGATGTTTTATTCGTGGTATGATCTAATACAATTGGCATTGTTTTAGAGGCCACAAGGAAACGCCATGAGAGCGCCACTACCGAAGATATGAAAAAAGCTATAGGATTGTACCTGGCACCAGCCAAGGCTAGACTTAAAAATGAGTATTTTTCATTTTTATTGGCTTATTCAAATAAAATGATAATAAATACGTTTGTTTTTATTTAGAACACTTCAATTAAAAAATAGTGATTAATTTGATAAACCTTCAGTATGCCTTAAAAGATGCCAGAATTATTGATTATTAATTTGTATGGTGAGTGTGAAAAAACAAGTTCTTGCCTTTTAGACAACTCTATGTATGTTTCAACTTTTCGTCATCGACGTTATACATTCTAAATAACCAAGAACAATTTTATTTCATTTTGACAAATTAAATAGATTGCATAAAAAATCTCAATTTTCATTTAAATATTTTACAATTGATTATTGAATGATTAGGTATAATTGATGGAATAATGAATACCAAGATCACCTATTACTACTGAACAAGAACAATGCAGTTATCCATTTATTTTAGTTACTATTCTGAACAAATCTTGCCTACCAGGCACCAACAACAATATACCTAATATATCAATTTTTTTCGATCCTTTCAAGCCGTGCGGACAAGCTGCAATAAATACGAGCATTTATGTAAGTCATCCGGTAGCCCGTTCGTAATAACTTTAATGCATCAGCAGTAAATAAGGCGAAAGACGATAAATAAAATTACGCGCCGTGGCAAGAAAGGACGCAAAACAACGGAGAGAGCGAGTCGGAGCATATAGCTGACAGCTCGGTTTACCGAGCGAACAGCGCCTGGCAGCGAATAAATAACGAAATTTTTAATTACGTTTTCTGAGTGCCCGGCCGTCTAATAATTTTTCAGAATCACCGTCTATAAATCTAACGCTCCCACAGGGTATATAAATTAATTAATCCTGGTAGTGTGACAGTTGGCGGTCGGAAAACGGACGCTAAAAGAGATATTATTGCGGCGTTGTTATTATTTTCGCTCGGGTGATCACGTTACGTCATGTTGGTGGAGTGAAAACGCGAGACTCGAGGCTTATAGAATAATATTTGTTGTTATGATAATTAGGGCGGATACACACAAGCGTTTTATCGGTGGCGATTTCGACACGTATCGCGGCGGAAAAATCGCTAATTAAGGCGGATACACACAAGCGTTTTATCGGCGGCAAAATCGCGTTTCTTTTAAATTTTTGTAGTAGTTTCAAGGGTCTAAGAATTCTCGAAATAGCCAAAAAGGAAGTTAATAATTAATATAGATGAATAGGTGGTAATATACTCAATAACATTAGAAATGTTACACCTAGAAGGAATAATTCGCTCAAGTTTATTTTTTAGCAATCTGATAGTTCTACATTAAAAATGAAACGATAATATCTGCAAGATATTTTATTAGCATGTCCATATCCAGAGAATCTCTCGCACGACGGACGCGCATTTCCTACAAAGACAATTTCGCATTCACCGACGCGACCGTCGGCGCATATCAAAAGCCCCTACCCAGACAATAATTGGATATATAGACGACGAGGTTCGGCTCGCCCGTTTTGCGTTAAAAAAACCGTCCCGAATCGGGTATAAATAATTCCGCGATGCCACGACGTGGATGGCAGGGGCCTGATTTATTGGACGGTCGCCGACAGTGATGGAAGCAGCGGCGAATAAACTATCAAAGGTGCCCCCTATCGGTCGGCGTGCGTAACATGGTCTCGTCGACGATTTCCGTTTGAACCGGTCCGATAATGAGAGAAGCGATTCCGAATTCTCTACTACGTTGTATGTTTGTATGTATGTATGTATGTAAGTCGAGTGGTGTCGGTCGATTGGAAACTATATAGGGAATTCAGTATTTTTTATCGCATAGATTGCGGTTGACTTAGAGGGAATCTGTGCTATGTATTGAAGCACTCCTGATTTTTTGTTTGCTTTTTTTTTTAGAAGGGGTAGATAAACATCGACATGATTGTCAGGCACCTCCGTCCTAACCATCATTATTGTCTCAAAAAAGAAAAAATTGCCATAATCAACCATGCCAAGGTTTGAACCCGCGACCTCTAGTAACATTTTCTACGTTTTACGGAACCCTACAATGATAAAAGGACCACCTTCTAGAAGGCGCTAAAGAATCATTATTCGACGACAAAAATTCAATCAGGATTCCCTTACAACTTTTAATTTTTTGTGTTCAATATTAAGAAACTGATCATGAGCATTTAGAATTATAGACTATCAGAGTAGCAGGTGAGTGAGAGTCGATATACGCTACTTAAATTATACAATTCAAACCATTGTGCTACTACACCTATAATTCCATACCATGCAAGTTTGGTTAACAAAATATCATGTTCAACACAAACGAAAGCACAATTTCGATTATTTTTAATGTTTTATTTTGTCACTGGGAAAGTAGTATTATGCAATCCATCAAAATATTATGAAAATAGTTGAAAGCAGAGTTTACATTGTTACAACTATATAAATAACACCAAGACATCTCATTCAACATTTGTTACACATTTGTTGTTAACATGATATAAGGATGGATAAAATTACAAACAACATTCTATGCTTAGATATATCA
The DNA here is from genome assembly GCA_004143645.1 of Protaetia brevitarsis. Taxonomy (NCBI): domain Eukaryota; kingdom Metazoa; phylum Arthropoda; class Insecta; order Coleoptera; family Scarabaeidae; genus Protaetia; species Protaetia brevitarsis. Next base: position 178,546 of record RXPK01000251.1, read on the forward strand.
CAGTCCAGTGCACGAATATTACTCACACTCTCAATTTTTGAAAAAAAAAGATCAATAATAGTTGCTAATGTACACTTCTCACAGGAAAAATCGGGACACCAGCAATTCAGAATTTTAAAATTTCTTGATTGTAAATGGAACTTTCGGAGGACGTATTCACTTATCATAGCCATAAATCACTTAATTATGTATATTATTGCGATCAAAGGTAACGACTAGAAATTTAAACAGAAAAATAAATATAGTATAGAGAGAAAAAGGTTTATGTATAGAATAGACAAATCGGAGTTTCGGTGGCGGCGTTTCCTTTAAGGTCTATTCACACTATAGATCAACGAACATGCAAGGCACAGGCCCGTCACCGTCACAGCAAAATTTCTTTTCTACTAAACATATGCATTTCACGGTAGTATATTCACACTTGCAGTCTCCCGGCGATCGTGCGACGGGCAAGTGACTGCGGTGATCATTTGAAAGAATATTAGACCGGCACAAACCCGTCGCTTTCCGACGAATGCCTGCCAGTGTGAATTATACTGTAGGCAATCGCCAGTCAATTGACGCTAAAAATTATGGCCAAAGTGAAGCGACACAGAAAATTTACTTCGAAATGTTGTATTTACATTTTTAATACCATCGTTAATTGTTTGTAAATTTTTTGAGTGACTTTCTGAAATGTTTAAATTATTTACTTTCATTGTCTAAGAGTTGATTGCATAATGTGACATATTCTCCTTCTATGTTTCTGCGTTTTAATAGTTGATTAACCCAGAAACATTTTCTCTTCCGCACCTTCCTATTTTTCTTTCTCTTCTTTAGTATTGTGTTTCCGAATTAAAATACTCGTTGATTTCGATTATTGAAATACTCGGATGATTCCGATTCTCAGAATCCGATTCGGAATCGGATGATTCCAATTCCGTAAAATTTGTACAACGATTTTATACTGAATAAATCCAGCGAAACGTTTGGTAGGTATACGTATTCGTATAGTTTGTGTGATTTTGAAAATTCTCATTTCTTTCCGGTTTTGACTTGATCATTCGAAATTTATTATTTCGACTGACGGGCTGTGTTTGTTGTTCATAGACGCTGTGTGCACTTAAATCACACAGTCACATTCACTCAGTATTAGTAATCTGCAAAATATTTTATTAAGAAAAAATAATAAACTTTTGTTATAAATAAGTTTAATAGAGATTTACACCAAATATGATCCCATATTCCACCGTGCTCCGTGTGAATTATTTCGATTATTAAAATCATCCGAATATGTATAACTTATACACTTATACACGAGTATGTCTGGTGGAATATGGAATCAGAATATTATTTTGAATATCATAACCTTCCGATTCGGGTATACCGATTATTGAAATCATCCGAATATTTACAACACTAATCTTCTTCATCCAAAATAAGCGCAATTTTTATACAATTATTATTTTAAGTTGAAGTGGAGAGCATTTTTATACAATTGCAAACACCAAACTGACTGTCGGAAGATCGCCAGTGTGAATTCATTGGAAATTGACTGGACTGTGACGAGCCCGTGCCTTGCATGTTCGTTGATCTATAGTGTGAATAGACCTTTAGAAATACCAATGAAAAAAAAATACATAACAACAAAAAGAACTCTTTAAATAGACGGCTTCATTTAGAAATATATATATGTATTTAACTTGTTTGATGTTATGTAGAGATAATTCTTTTTTAAGAAAACATGTGGTGATGGGATTTTGTTATTTAAAATTATGTTACTTGTTAGTGCTGCTTTGATATCAGTTACTTGCTTGGATTTATGCTCGCAAATATTAGTTTAGCAATAGATAATATGTCAGTCAGCCTTCTCAGTTTTGGGATAATGTGATTTTCACATATGTATTTATTGACTACACTATTATTGATATATTAATTACTATTGTTGTTTAATATTCTTAAATATTGTATTACTATAAAGTTTTCTTCTATCTATAAAAAATTACCAAAACCAGGTTTAAGATTATTTATAAAATTCTTAAATAAAGCAATTAAGTTCGCAAAGAAATTATTTATTTTATGAACCCTCCGTTTATTGTATTTTCAGGAAATATATCTTAGCTATCGCCTGTGTAATCTGACGTCGTTGATCTATTTTCTTGAAATATGGCCAACACTGGGTCTCTTTACAAACTGTCTGTATGTAGCACAGGTTTATTAACAATTATTTAAATATTATTGGATTTATAATACATAACAAACATTGTAAGAAAGCATATTGTTCATCAATCTCAGTTAGTGTTAAAATATTTATTGTTGAATTTGATACCTTTACTACTTTTTCGTTGCTACTGCCCGAAGCTGTGTTAGAGACCAAAACTGTTAGCTATATTTCAATAAAATAGAACGACATTGGATTACACAGGCGATAGTTAAGATATATTTCTTGAAAATACAATAAACGGAGGGTTAATAAAATAAATAATTTCTTTGTGAAATTAATTGCTTTAAAAATTTTGTAAATAATCTTAAACTGTTTTTGGTAATTTTTTAATACATAGAAAAATATTTTGTAGTAATACAATATTTAAGAATACTAAACAACAATAATGAATACATTAATAATAGTGTAATTAATCAATGTGAAAATCACATTGTTCAAAAACTCAGGAGGCTGATTGACATATTGTCTATTGCTAAAGTATTACTTGCGGGCATAAATCAAACTAAGCATATAATTATATAATTTTAAAATCCCATCGCCATATGTTTTCTTAAAAAAAGAATTATCTCTACATAACATCAAACAAGTTAAATGCATAAATGTGAATTTCTAAATGGTGCCGTCTATTCAAGAGGCCTTTTAGTTGTTATGTATTTTTTTTGCATTAATATTTCCGTATTCCGTATGTCTAAGGAAACACCGCCACCGAAATTCCAATGTGTTTATTTAATGTATAAACCTTTTTCTCTATATGCATTTATATTTCTGTTTAAATTTTTAGTCTTTACCTTTGATCGCAATTATACACACAAAAAAGTGATTTATGGCTTTGATAAGTGCATATATCATCTGAAAGCTGGATTTCCACCCAAGAAATTTTAAAATTCACGATTGCTGGTGTCCCGATTTTTCCTGTGAGAAGTGTACATATTGTGTGGAATTTAAATGGTAATTATTGCTAGTAGCAGTACTATTGTACTGTTATTTGACAATTTTTTCTATACTTCAATAGACATTCATTTTCTGGCTCATTATAACCAAGAACCCAATTCATAAAGAAGCATATATTTCTAAAGTACCTACATGCTAAACTATACGAGAGCACAAATAATCACAAATTAATGCCTACTTTCTTCGAGTAAGTAAGCTCGAATTCATAAAATATTTCTTGACGGATAGGTTGTTGTTATATCATCATTATAACCTCACTTTGACGAGCCCTGTCTCAAGACCATTATCTCGCTGCCCTAATCAATTTCTCCCATTCCTCACAGCCAGCGCTCGGAATAATTAAGCCCGCGATTAAATTAATAACCCGGAGGACGCTAATTTACAACCGGGGCGATATTTTAAGACCCGTTTAAGCGTCAGTACTTGCCAAAGAGGGGAGGCCTGGAAGAGAGATGAGGTGTCTGGTGGCGGTGTTATACTCTTGAGGCGACCCGGGTCATTTATAAATCGTGATAGGCAGCCGTCGAGCGCTTGGCAGCTGTCATTTGTCATGGCAGAGGCGGGTGGAGGGGGTAGGCGGGTTTCAAGCCGTGGAGTTCACGGCAAACCCCTCCGGGAGATTGATGATCCCGGCCTCGGGCATAATAGAAAACTGACAAGGCAACAATAAGCCATCGAATGTTATTAATGACCCAGGCATCGCTAATTTCCATCGACCAGGGCTGACTTATAACAAATATCCGACAGTATTTTGTTTACGTCAATACACGGACGGAGGCGTATTGTTTACGCACAGTTTGTATGTGTGTTTGTGTGTACGTGACTTATATAGAGAATGCATGAGAGCGAGTGAGTGAGTGAGTGCGTTTCGGAACATTTGTCATCGTCAACACCGCATGACTCCGATGATGATTATGATGACGATGAAAAGACTTAACCTCGTACGCTGTGTCATGCGTGTGGGTTAGGAGCTAATATATTACAATAGATTGCGGTATAAAGGTAAACATATCGACTAACGGTGTCATCCGAAACATATTTCATCGACGCACGCATTGGAAAGCAATTTCGTGATTTAAAAATTGAATCTGCGATACATCCTATAAGACGCAACTTCACATTTCTGTAGAATAATTGTCTAAAGAAGTCGTTAAAATTTAATACATTAAGATGTGTTAAATCAACAAAAAAATTGAGATCAAACAAAAAAAATGTTGGTTAAATACAGTCAAACAAAAATATATCTGCAAACTTCTTCTAGACCACTCACCACAAACTGCACTAAACGCGTACGTTTCGATACCAAAGCTATCATCATCAGCATAAACACTGAACTGTTTCTACTGATTGCTGTTTCAGTTTTTTAATGTTAAAATAATTATGTAGATTTTGGCAATATTTTCAACATTGTTTTAACAATCAGGATAATCTTATTTTAGACATACAATTATTGTTAGGACAATAAATGTTTAGGGTAAACTAAACAGCTATTATATATAAAAAGATTGCTTCACTTCTTATTGGGTTTTGTTAAAACAGAAAATAATGTTCCCATCTTATTGCTCTTACTTAATAGGGGAAAACACTGAAATACAGGAAGATAAATCTGATTTTAGGTGCTATTTTTTGTATATTTTCGAAACTTATTTTGGAATAATGTAAATATATATTTTATTCCTCTGTAACTTTATACCCTCTGTAACTCCTATTCACTTTTCATTGCAGCAATATCGTCTCGGTTAAAATCGATATCAAGTGATATAATCCGTTGACCACCATGACATGCATACCAAATTTCACGAATTTCCATCAATAAGAAGGTGCATTGATTCCATTTACTTCGATTTTGTCGTGAAAAAGTGTACAAAATTGTCGATTTTAACTTTTGTTTATAATTTATCAGGTAATAAATATAAAACTAAATCATATTTTCAAAATTTTATCTTACTATCTCACGCATCATATCATCCTTGACATGCATGTCAAATTTTATGAATTTCCATCAATAAATAAGAAAGTTATAGAGGATTTAGTAGATCGATGCACCGTGCATTGGTCAATGGAATGCGGATCAAAGTTGGGGTGAAATTCGTTTTCGTGGCCAGGACTACGCTTTCCTATCTTAACGGTAATGAGACAGACAAAGCCGGGACGATAGAGTGGGGATAAAATGGGCTACGACCTTGTCTATCATGCGCGCCGCTATGTAATTTTCTTGTTGCGTTTGTTGCACGTTGTGCGGTAGACGTGAATTCCAAAACGCGCGGGCTGGCTTAAGACAGAGAAGGTGCCTCCTTGTCTGACGTACGCACCTTATGATCAGTTTGTTTATCGCAAGTAGATTAGGAACTAGCGGGCCGATTTTAAAAAATCTTTGGCTGTTATGAAGCGCGCACATTTCTTTTTACACCGCTGACATTATTTTTTATAAACGGATTGGGGAATTATTATTTTTTTTTCGAAATGCTGATGTGAATATAATTTTATGATTAATATAATTGAAAGGCTTATTGTAATAACGTGATATGCCACGAATGAGAAAAATGAGTTGTCAAGCTTTGATATTTTAGAAAAATGCATAAAACTGTCTACTATTAAATTAGTAACTATTTTGGTGAGGCTTAAAATGTTATTACAATAAACCCTTCAATTTTAGAACGATTAAACTAAACTATGTATGGAAAATTTGTTTTTAGTTTTTCTAAGTTACATCTTAAAAACTCCGGCGTTGGAAGAGGCTTATCGGGATGTCTTGCGTGAAATTCAGGGCACGCATTGCCACCAACATGAAGAAAAATTAATTCAACTTTGCCTTTTGGATTCATCTTAGTAACTGAATCGCACACAATGACAGAACAATAATGACAGTTCCTTTCAAACAACATTTTTTTTTTGATTTAATTTCCAAGGCATGCTATTTCTATGTTAGCCTATTTTATTTCCTCCCGATTATTTTAGTTGCTTTTGTTGATTGTTCTAAAACTGCTACTCCAACCAAAAAAAAATATATGACATTTTTTATTGAGAATTATGTTAAAAGAATACAGTGTTGCCATTTATAAAAACACCTTTTTACTAATTACTGGGATATCTGGCAGCACTGCAAAGAAGTTATCTGTCGATTTTTCTTAGTTAAGTAATTCTTTCGATTGTATCTCTTCAAATAAGAAAGTCGTCAGGTTTTAGAAAATAATTTTAGCATATTTTCACTGACTGCTCTAAAACTGCTATTCTAACAAAAAAAAAATTGCATAATTATTATTATTATTATTATTATTATAATATTTTTTATTTACAATTTTGAAATCTTTCAAATTATGTTAAAAAATACAGTGTTGCCATTTATAAAAACACCTTTTTACTAATTACTGGGATATCTAGCAGCACTGCAAAGAAGTTATCTGTCGATTTTTCTTATTGTTAGTTAAGTAATTCTTTCGATTGTATCTCTTCAAATAAGAAAGTCGTCAGGTTTTAGAAATAATTTAGCATATTTTCACTGATGCTCTAAAACTGCTATCTAACAAAAAAAAATTGCATAATATTTTTATTGACAATTTTGAAATCCTTCAAATTATGTTAAAAAATACAGTGTTGCCATTTATAAAAACACCTTTTTACTAATTACTGGGATATCTGGCAGCACTGCAAAGAAGTTATCTGTCGATTTTTCTTAGTTAAGTAATTCTTTCGATTGTATCTCTTCAAATAAGAAAGTCGTCAGGTTTTAGAAAATAATTTTAGCATATTTTCACTGATTGCTCTAAAACTGCTATTCTAACAAAAAAAAATTGCATAATATTTTTTATTGACAATTTTGAAATCTTTCAAATTATGTTAAAAAATACAGTGTTGCCATTTATAAAAACACCTTTTTACTAATTACTGGGATATCTGGCAGCACTGCAAAGAAGTTATCTGTCGATTTTTCTTAGTTAAGTAATTCTTTCGATTGTATCTCTTCAAATAAGAAAGTCGTCAGGTTTTAGAAAATAATTTTAGCATATTTTCACTGATTCCTCTAAAACTTCTATTCCAACAAAAAAAAAATATGCATAATATTTTTTATTGAGAATTTTGAGATCTTTCAAATTATGTTAAAAAAAATACAGTGTTGCCATTTACGAAAACATCTTTTTTAGTAAACTACCGGGATATTTAGCAACACTGCAATGAAATTATTTATTAATTTTTCTTAGTTAAGGAATTCTCTAATCAATATTGAATATTTTCAAGAATAGTTTATTCCCGATTTCTAAGGTATATTCGTGAATATGTGACTTATTGCGACAGAGCAGAACCTTCGACGAAGAATACGTAATTGTCTGCCTGATTGGTAAACGTCTACAGAGTAAATGGATAAATTATACACCATAAGCAATTGTTTGTTGCATTTTAATGATCCTAATTAGAATAATGCTCGTTACACATTGCGACAGTAACCACAATATTAATGTCACCTTATTCTCGATAGTCAGACACGTTGGACATAAGAAATTACCATGCTATAAATAATTATGTGAAATAACTTTTACGTAAATCAGTGAGTAATATCACCAGTTGCGTATACATACAATCTTTTAAAAATGCAAAATTTTGACCGTCCAAAACAGATTTGTTCTACGCAATATTAATTGGGAATATCGTCGCTTGAATCCTGGACGATTTACAGTTAATAAAACGTAAATTTGAACACGCTTCGCTTGGTGAATTATTTCCGAGGCGGTGCGAATCAATTCGAATCTGGTTTAATTGCGTCTATATCTCGCGCAATTAACATCGAAGTCGATTAATGGAGCATAAACGGATGACAGGTGTTTCCTGTCGGGAAAGTTTATATTCTCATAACTTCTCCGATGGGTCCCGTTGTTCGTTATGGACGTAATTAGTTTAGTTAATTAGCGCCGTCAGGAGTGTAAATTCCTTGTAAATTCATGTTTAATGCATCTGCTGAATTATTGCTTGATTGATTTTTTTTTTATTTGCTAATAAATCGCTCGATTGAATAGATCAATGATGGAAGCTGAAGAGAGGCTATTTAAAATGATTTCTTTTTTTATAGAACAGACAGAAGATAGACCATTTTAGCAATAAGTGCTTGTCATAATCTTATATACAGTGTAAACTTTATTTTATATGTTAATTCAAGTATTTTTATTTTATTATATTTTTCTCCGGAAGATTTTTCATTTTTCTGGATATTTATTTCGGTAACTATTTCTATATTCCCCTCAAACTAAAGTAAATAACGGTGTCTTAATGTCAGTTACTGGTTATCCATTTGAATTCGATGTTGGTTTACCTGACAGCGATAACAATCGAAGGCAGATAACTGGTAATTTTGTTGGAATCATTCGTCTTGCCTGTAGCCGCGAAAGACGATGGTCACACACTCAAAAATATAAAAGTTCCACAAAGTGTTTACTTAATAACAATATATCACCTGAATAATCATCAAGATTTTCCTATAAAATTTCCTGAGAAGAATCCTGGGTGGAATACCATTCCATGATTTGAAATTTATATATAAAATAAATAAATGTCACAGGAGATCTTATTGTCTTAATGTCAGTTATTGGTTATCCATTTGAATTCGATGTTGGTTTACCTGACAGCGATAACAATCGAAGGCAGATAACTGGTAATTTTGTTGGAATCATTCGTCTTGCCTGTAGCCGCGAAAGACGATGGTCACACACTCAACAATATAAAAGTTCCACAAAGTGTTTACTTAATAACGATATATCACCTGAATAATATAAATCCATACCTTTCACCTGAATAATCGTCAAGATTTTCCTATAGAATTTCCTGAGAAGAATCCTGGGTGGAATACCATTTCATGATTTGAAATTTATATGTAAAATAAATAAATGATTACAGGAGAGTCTTATTGTCTTAATGTCAGTTACTGGTTATCCATTTGAATTCGATGTTGGTTTACCTGACAGCGATAACAATCGAAGGCAGATAACTGGTAATTTTGTTGGAATCATTCGTCTTGCCTGTAGCCGCGAAAGACGATGGTCACACACTCAACAATATAAAAGTTCCACAAAGTGTTTACTTAATAACGATATATCACCTGAATAATATAAATCCATACCTTTCACCTGAATAATCGTCAAGATTTTCCTATAGAATTTCCTGAGAAGAATCCTGGGTGGAATACCATTTCATGATTTGAAATTTATATGTAAAATAAATAAATGATTACAGGAGAGTCTTATTGTCTTAATGTCAGTTACTGGTTATCCATTTAAATTCGATGTTGGTTTACCTGACAGCGATAACAATCGAAGGCAGATAACTGGTAATTTTGTTGGAATCATTCGTCTTGCCTGTAGCCGCAAAAGACGATGGTTACACACTCAAAAATATAAAAGTTCCACAAAGTGTTTACTTAATAACGATATATCACCTGAATAATATAAATCCATACCTTTCACCTGAATAATCGTCAAGATTTTCCTATAAAATTTCCTGAGAAGAATCCCGGGTGGAATACCATTCTATGATTTGAAAGTTATATATAAAATAAATAAATGATTACAGGAGAGTCTTATTTACCATAAAATCATCCTGGGCGGAATACCATTCTATGATTTGAAATTTATATATAAAATAAACAAATGATTACAGGAGAGTCTTATTTACCATAAAATAAATAACTTCTAACCGACTATTTACATATTAAACTTTATTCTCTCGAGTTTGAAGTTTTTTTATAACTTTAATACTATGTCCGGTATCATTTATGTGTTGTGCCGTACTCGATGATTTAATTTTCCAGTTCCCAAATAAGTCTTATTGCTAAAATAAATATTCCGCTAATTTCTTTCTACCCTAAGATACTGAAATTAAGCAAATGTAAATTTAGGTGACAATGCAAATCAACAACTACATCCTTAAGGGTGTATTGGGAACTGCGCTCCTTAAATCTAATTGCATGTTTCGTCTATAGAATATAAACCTTACTGCCTAGAGCTAATTTTATAAATTTAATAAATCAGTTCTCATCTCTTCTACGTTATTTCAATTAACGTTTGCAAGAAGAAAGATCAAATCTCAATTTTCAAAGAGACTTATCACAGTTTAAATTTTAGTCAGTAATCTAATGAATTATTTTTAAACCACCAAGTATACAATAAAATTAGTTTAATTCCTTGTAATCTAATTGCTTCAAAATTTCCTATTCTGTCTGTACACAGTTCCCCATCTAATTTGTACCTAATAGCGGTGCTACCAACCACCAAAGCGCCCCCCTAACTAATCACATCATCCGAAATGCAGTTTGCGGTCGCCAGATTTACATACACCAATGCGAAAGGGGGAGCCTATTCTGATTATAGCTACGAGTTTGGGGAGAATTTGTCCTAGTCAGTGGCGTAAAATCTGAGCGGTGTGTTGGCACAGGATTCGATATTTGTAATTAACATGGAATTTATATCGAATTCAGATTATATCTCACGTGAATGATGTTGATGATAATTCGTGGATGGTGTATAAAGAGCGAGTCACTGAGCATAGTTCGTTATTAGAAACAATAAAGGTACTAAATTGCTACCTCGTGGCACTCCAAAAGTAGATACCTTTATATGTGAGGTTTATATAATATGTTTTCGTGTAAATCACATATTTTATTACTCATATTACGAAACACAAGATAATATTTACTTGAGTAACCGAAACAAATGTCGTTACATATCGTATTAAAAGAAAATTTTATCTTTGCCCTATATTTTGAAATTAACAAGCATGCATAGAATCAATTGTAGATGAACATTTTACTTTAAAAAATGAACTAATCATAGATAAGGCAATGATTGAGAAATTGAACCAACCAAAAGAAATGATTTCCACTATTTCTTCGATTACCAGCAAAAAACTTTATATTTAAATTCCAATCTGCTGTCATAATAATCCTTATCTAACCTACCCTAACCTCATTGCAGGGTTTCACCCCTATATTAACACACGTGGGACTTTCAAAATAAGGGTTTGAATTCAGTATACATAATAAATAATAATAATACATCCTTGCTATAATCAACAGCTTATAATCTCTTCCACTCAACTCCATGCCGTTTCTCCCTCCTCACTTTATTTACGACTCATTGTATTCCTTACCGCTACACTGATGACGAGAATGCATTGTCTTCGATATTATCTTGCGCCTACGTGAGCTGCCTGTTTCACCTAGGGCGCACTGGTGGCATCAACTCGTCCGTTTCCTTTTGATTTATGACTGGCAGACGTGCCGATCGTATAGATTTCTTCCTTACGTGCATAAACATGCCAGTATTTGTAGAATTGGTAAGCAGGTATCGCTCTTACCGACTTCCGTGATCGTAGTTTGCGTATGCATGCAGCATATAGCTGTGTCGTGTTAGTGCGAATTGAGTAGTTGTACGTCGAGCAAATGGTGAATTGGCGATAGTTTTGCGGAATTGCAGTATCTGGGAAAACAGCGCGACCTTACGAACGTGTAAGGTTTTAAAAAAAGATTTCTGTATAGAAATTGTAGGAAGTAAAACTGTTCTCGGATTTGTAAGTCATCTACAGAATGCAGATTTCCTATTTCTGTTCTGAACACTAGCTGGCTGTGTATTATTTTTCTGTTTATCGTTTACTATATACTATGTTATTTATTGACAATATTACAAGCCTACTATATTGTCAAGGAGACTACATAACCGATGGGTGTTCTTCCTGTAGCCTTGTAAGTTGAATTTGTCTTCAATCTTTGTGGTCAGCTTTGGATGTGAAGGCTTGAGAGGTTCCCATTATTAGAATTTAGGTTTTTGGGACAAAATTATTTATTAATTATTAAGAATTTTGATGACATGACGTATGTGACAAATATTTTCTTTTAACTGATTTATGCATAATAAAAGTAGCACAGTTGATGTTCTAAGTTAGATGATGTATTAATAGTATATTTCAAACCAACCCCAGTGACCAACTATATTTATTTCATATTTTATAAACATTTAAAAAATATTAAATCTTTCTTGAATATTAGTTATATTAATATAATATGCATAAAATATATTAGGAACACATTTAAAAAATATATATGTTATGTAGCATTAATAATATTTTATTGCAAATGTTTTCTCAATATATTTTTCATAACTCTGAATATAAAGAATATTTTGCTTTGTATTTCTGTAAATATTTATTTCATATAAAAAAAAGAGATTGAATTTTTGCTTTTGTACATTTGATGCGTAGGACGAATAATATAAAATGGGTAAAATATGCATACATATTAAGTAGGTATGTACCTATTTAAAATGATAGTTTAAAGATTAAATTAGATAATATATATCTAATATGATTTAATTAGTATCTAAGTTGAGCGCTGTAACTTTTCTATTAATATATCTGCGTTTTGTATTTATATTATTTGTAATATTTGTAAGTTGCGAACGTCAACACAACACCTCTATTCATTACGGTGCCGGTGTTATATGATTTAGTATTGTTTATGCGTCTATGGATTAGGTACATAGAATGCATACGCGCACGTGCGTATCATCAACGTTTTCATTCGTTTGTCCGTTTACATGTTATAGTTTATAATAGTATACGATTAGGCAGATTAGGGTTAACTGTGTAATTAATTGTTGCGGGGGTGTTGTTTAGTTTTTGTGTGACTACGAGGTAAGCAAAACTTTGAACATGTCATGTATTTATAAGATAATTGGAATGCTCAATATCGCTATGTACAGAAATCGTTTAATAATATAATTGTAGGAATTTTATGCATCATATATGTACTGCATCTACCAGATAAATTGCTAGTTGATTTGCTTAAGAGTTTTCATCTCGTAGATAAGCGTCATAAACCTCAAATGGAGGTTAGAATACGTTGTGTTGTTTTATTGTTTGTACGTAGAATGTTTTCAAATATTATGAAATAAGTAAAATAAGTATTGTAAGTATTAGAATGTAGCTACCACTCCAATTATGTAAATGCTCCAAATGTTATTAGTAGTGTTGATAATGGTACGATGTTTTATTCATGTTATGATCTAATACAATTGCATTGTTTTAAGAGGCCACAAGGAAACGCCATGAGAGCGCCACTACCGAAGATATGAAAAAAAGCCATAGGTTGTACCTGGCACCAGCCAAGGCTAGACTTAAAAATGAGTATTTTTCATTTTATTGGCTTATTCAAATAAAATGATAATAAATACGTTTGTTTTTTTATTAGAACACTTCAATTAAAAAATAGTGATTTAATTGATAAACCTTCAGTATGCCCTAAAAGATGCCAGAATTATTGACTATTAACTTGTATGGTGAGTGTGAAAATACAAGTTCTTGCCTTTTAGAACAAACTCTATGTATGTTTCAACTTTTCGTTATCGACGTATACATTCTAAATAACCAAGAACAATTTTAGTTCATTTGACAAATTAAATAGATTGCATAAAAGACCTCAATTTTCATATAAATAATATTTTACAAATATTTTAGAAAAAATATTGCGCTTACATTAATTTTAAAATGTGAGATAAATATTTTATGTATATTTAGAAAAAAAATATGAAAATATATTCAAAAACCTCTCACGAAAAATATGTATGAAATATATTTTTAAAAATATCTATGTAATATTTCTGGCTGTTAGGGAAGGGAGGAAAGTGTTCTATTAAGTGTTATTGTAATTGCCCAAGGCATGCAATACCACTTTCCTCACGTGGTAGATATAGGAACATTATACCATTCACCGAAAAGTTATTATTTATTGATAATAAAAAAAATTGATTTAATTTTCTTTTCATCTTTGGTTCTCTAATACATATTTCCAATATACCATCCACCTTGGAACAGTTTGTATAACCCCCACCTAAGCACCCAAATAATTGAACGAAACGTCCATTCGCAATCCACACTCCCATCTTATTCAAATCGCATTAAGATCATCATCAATAGCCATACATCGCTGGATATCGTGACAGGTATGCACACACAAAACGAAGCTATAACTCGCCTACAAGATAAACCGATGTGTATTTGCTTATGATAATGGCCTGGGAACGTATATTCACAGCAGCGCGGAGATCATTACTCATCACCGCTGACAGGTCTCCACTTTCGCACACACCTCCGATTGGAAAGCGTAAAACGTTTTTTTTTTTCTTCTTCTCTCCAAACAATCGTGTGGCATCAATGGTCGTCTAAACCGACGCTGTTTGATTTTTGATTCGCGCATACCCGTCACATATAACTATTACATCAATGTCAACGGTGTTGGCGTCGACATGGGACGCGTTGGACGTGAGAAAGATGGCTAGATGTAGATGAAGGATGCTCGCAAGGATAATAGATTGATTTTTCTCGCGAAGGAATGGTGGGCGATAGTTCGCATCGATAATGAGGCGGGTTTCTGTGGCGCCAAACGCGGAAGTTGGCGTAGTGTTGATAAGTTATGTTTGCCAGTAAAAAATGTTTACAATTACTTCAGAGATTATTCTAATCTCCGCATATGAAATGACTGGTAAAAATCCATTGAGAACATGAAATTGCAGTCCTATTCCCTCAATTTTATTTGATGTGAAATGAGTCTCTGAGATTCTGCAATAAGGGAAGGTTTAAAGTTGTTGAAAGAAGTTTGAAACATTTTTAAACTATTTCCCTCCTTACCCCCGCTGGTACTAAAAAGAAAAATTATTTAAATTACTTTTAAATTTCCCTTGTTCTGTTCCGATTATGCCAAAAGAAATTAAGCTAATCAGAACGTTAATTTCGTAGTTTTATATCCATAATTTAACAAATATCTTATAATGAGATGAGATATACATTTTAAATTATCATTCGATTATTTATCAATTAATTAAGTAGGGGAGGGTGGGGCAAGATGGGGCCACGAGGCATGATGGGGACATCGTCTTATCTACAAAACAGCAGTAAGCATCTGTCAAATAATAGCAGTCCTAATATTGACAAGTGCTGTTTTATGTGTGTTGTAATGTAAGAAACTTTACTAGTCGTAATAACAAAGTTATTGCTGTTTGTGCGTGAACTTGCAATTTCCAGGAATTTCGTATTATTTTTGATGGTGAGTTCAATGCCAGTATCGGAAGCATAAGTAAATTATTTACAACTACACTTTTTTGTGCTTATTAATTGATATGTATTGCATGTATTTTCTATAGTGTGTTATTTATTTATTTCAAATATTGAATATGTTATTATAACATAACCAGATTTTGTCCCAAAGAGGCAAGGTGGGGCTATTGGTATGGGGCAACATGGGGACATCATTATCTCACCCTCCAGTCTGGTCCGTTGTGCCTGGATATGCCATTATGCTTTCTCGAAGACATAATGCCTATTTCTCATATTAGGAATAAAGTACAGGTTCAATCAAAGCGTAACAAGAGAAAGACAACAATCCTTACAAGCACTACGTATAAAAATGTGCTACAAGAAAATAGAAGTCTGGAGAATCCCTAAGGCAACTAGAAGTGCTGAGGGAGAGTTAAAGGAAAAAAAAATGACAAAGAAGAAAACAGAAGAGATCAAGAAGTCGAATTTGTAAGGAAAGCAAAGAGATAGATTTTTTAAAACGTCAAGGAATAATTCAAGTTCTTCTGTTGAGGAAGATGACGCTCAATGTTAGTATTGTAAGGGAAGTATTTGATACAATGCCATGGATGGCGAGGTTGGGTACATGGAGGCTGTGCGAATAACGTGGATGAGTTCGTCTTCTATTGTCTCAATTGAAGACCTTGGCGTAAGAAGGATACATGCAACATTGGTGATATTTCAAGTTATTTCAAGTCAAACGTTGTTTTAAATCTGGTAAATCAATTATTACTAATAATAAGATTGTGAAAACATCAAAACATAGAAAATATTACGTAGTTTAACACTAACCAAAATCCCTAGAACAAAAAAAACACATAATTTTTTTAAGCCTTCATTTGCTCAGAAAATGTGGCTTGCATCCTTGTTACGCCAAGGTCTTCAATTGTGAAGATTAAGTTTAATATTCTTATCGTTATTGTATTTTTTTTATTTTAAGTAGTTCCGCTCTAAATAGTTTAAGCTTTGTTCCTGCATATTTTTAAGAATATTTTAAGAATCTATTTTTTTTACCTATTACCTAGATTTATGGTACGACTGATTCTTAACTGGAACCCCATCTTGCCCCCCATGGTGGGACAAAATGGTGTATTTACACATTTCTTTTAAAAATTTTCTCACAACATCAAGAGTACCCATCGAAAATATGTAAATTCATCCATCAGCAGATAAATGTTTAAAAGAAACACAAGCCGTACTTAGAACCTTGTATATCAATTTGCAATCCTGATGCAATATTCTAAAGCTTAATGTTCCCATCTTGCCCCACCTACATACGAAATTTTTCCTATAACTTATTAGGTCGACTAGTAGCACTGATGATCCTTGGTAAGGTGAGGCTGCGAAAATGATCGAAGTTCTTCGTATAAGCTCGCAACATGGGTTATACATCACACGGTAACATACGTAGAGCTTCGGTCATTGTCGTGCCTTCCTTGGTAACCGATAGAATATTAAAATTGTCGTAACCGTATTAACATTAATAAAGTTTGACGAGTTTTTGTAGTTAATATTAATAAAATTTGATGAGTTTTTATAGTTAACATTAATAAAGTTTGATGCGTTTTTATAGTTAACATTAATAAAGTTTGATGCGTTTTTATAGTTAACATTAATAAAGTTTGATGAGTTTTTGTAGTTAATTTTAATAATACATGTATCTTCATTGCTCTTATAATAATTATATGTAGTTACTGTCCGTAAAACTTAACAATAACTTATAGTCTGCGATACGTTCAAATCCATCCAGCTTCTTTCCATCCGGGTACTCTGCTAAATCAGATAGCCATCTCACGTCATGTTCGACCCGTAATAATTGGTAAATTTAAATGAGTTATGACTTCACCGCGACGGGTCGTGTCGGAGTCAATGGGATGATTTGTTTAATGGCCTTCTACGACCGTTCGATGGTATCGGAGTACCACCAGGGGGCAGAGCGAAGGGAGAGCACCACTCTCTCTCTCCGAACGCATTAATCATACGTCCTGTGCCGGCGTAGTATCGGCGAAAGTTGAAAGAAGACATTACGTTAACGAATGGGGTCAAGTCGAGCTGAAACAACATCCCAGACCGGGGACCGAACCTAACCTTACACGTACAGATGTGGTCGTGTATACACATCGAAGCATTGTGTATATATATGTATATAAAACGGATGATATCGCGAGCGTACATCTCGAATTGGCTGCTCGCGGAGTTAACAGGGGGGTGTGGAGGCCCCGTTTGATAAATGGCGCCATAAATACCAACGACTCTCCCTGGAGTTGAGTGGGCAAATATCTATCACAGTTATAATTAAAAGATCATTTATCAAGATATTTATTGCGATCATAAAGCGCCCGTCTAACCGGGTGAAATATAGTGACAGGCGCTTTCGTAACGATATCTCTGCGACCGGTTATGATATGTTGTGCATGCGCTACCAGACGAGGCGACGCGACGTTGCCGGTTATGTTACTACAGGGCTGCTGCAACGGGGTAGATGCAACTCCCCTCTCGACACGATCATCGTGCATCACTTACCGTTATTAATTTGGGCTTTTTATCAAGCCGAAGGGTGGATAAATCACGTGTACTCAGCCCAGAGGTCGTCAATTTTTATGCTATCCATATGTAAAATAATCTCCCCGTCGTGGAAATAAAATAAATCTTTTTTACCCCTCAATATCCTAATATGAGCACAGTATGGAATTGAAAATAGTTGGGCTGGTTCTTATATGTTTGCTTCTAGTGCCTGGCATTCATAACAGATGTGGTTCACAATCTCTGTCAATTAGAAATATGTCCTAAAATCTATTTTTCATCATGCGACTTATGGTGTGGTTATCTACCAGGATAAATAATTACCATGTAGATATATGGATAATATGCACAATTTATTGATTAATAACAGATCACAACATTAAAAAGCACAATTCAGGATGAGTACACTTATTTGCAACATTTAAATTAACAATCAAATATTATCTAGTATATTTTGGATTATTAAATTTCAATATTTTAATAAAAGCAACATTCAAATATGTTAAATCACACCTCACAATACCAACCTACACATATTAAAATTTTAGCTAAAACTGTCAGTACAGTTAGAATAGCTAACTTCAAAACTTACGAAGGTCACACTTTATGATAACAAGCAATTTCCATATTTTAATTAAAAGCAACAATTTATCAAATAACGACTGCCTCAAAATTTTTTGACATCTGTCACAAGCAGTCAACTAGTACATTACTCGCATGCTTCCAATTATACCCATAGACCTTATTGAAAAATTTAATGTAACAATATTAAAATTTCAATTTAAACTGTCATTACAGTTAGAATAGTTCACCTCAAAACCTAAGAAAATCACATCTTACAATACCAACCTATTCATATTAAAATTACAATTTAAACTGTAATTATAGTTAGAACAGCTAACCTCAAAACTTACGAAATGCATGACACAAGACACGGAAATTTAAACATTAATCCTAGGAAGTAACTCTAAGTGGATCCGTACAAAGCAGACAACACCGGTGTCTGGGCAAAAAGCTTCTTCCAAGCATCCAGGTACACTGTAAAAAATTACAGTAATTTTGCCATGGTAAATTAGGAATATTACATGTAATAACGTTGTGAATTTACCACAATAAATCATGTAAATTTTGTTTTACATTTTTTCTAAGATATTTAACATGGAAAAAGAAATTTCGGTAAATTTATAGCTTCTTCATGTAAGTTTAAGATGTAACAAAAATTCAAAAGGAAAATACAGGGAAAAACATGTACAATTTTGTATTTACTCTCAAAATTTACTTAAAAGTGTAAAATTGACATTTTTTTGGGGTATTTAGTGCACTTTAAAAGTAATTTTACTAGTGAACTATTAATTTTGCTGTAAAAATATGAGGATCTTGTATATTTATTTGTTTTTACTTGAATTTTCGGGTAAAACTATAGATATCATGGAAAATATGAAATTCATACGCCGCAATGTGATTGGTTATTGGATTATTTATCTGTGCGCGTAGGTAATTCTATTCGTTTGTCGAACTTATTATTGACACAATGATATCATGTACGTCACAAACAATCGTAGGTTTCGCGTAAGCGGCGTGTTCATTCTTGATCTCTGGTTGAGCGATTCAGTATGACCTATTAGGTGCTATAAAAGAATTAGGTAAGTTGCTTGCTCTCTTTATTAAAATACATATGAAAATTACTTCAGTGTTCGGTAAATATAGAGTTCATATAAATATTACATACGAATTTTACAGTACAATCTTAGAAAAACACATCAGCATGTGAAATTTACTAGATGGTAGAAATTTTACCTTAAGAAGCAAATTTATCTGTAAAATTGTAGGCAACTTTGTTACCAACAATTTTGCATGTAATTTTACTGCAACCTTTTTTACAGTGTATATCTTGGTACTCGAAACGGCGAAACATAGGCGATCCACAAGGGAAAAAGTACGTCAATCCAGAGAATTTCTTCTAATAATGAAAAATTTTGACGTTTCTTCTATAAACTTTCAGCTTAATGGTAAATCCAATAATTAACATTGAAATTCCTTTCTACTTGGGAGTTGGTCGAATAATGGGATTTTTTTTGTAATGCTGCTAGAGAATTAGATAGGTTACCACATGATATTTAGATAAAGTTAATAGGCCAGTACGTATTTATAAATTCATATTTTCATTTCATTTTTCTTCAGTTGTCTAAATAAGTTTTAGCATGGATAAACAAAATGGGAGATTAAGTACAGAAATTCCGAGCTCAAGGGAAAAACAGGATATCAATAGAGCACAGTTATTTTTTTTTGATTAAATTATTTTTTATTGTTTTATATCATATGGAAGGGAGAAAAAAATGTTTGTTGCTCTTTTCGTGTTTACGTTTAAAATATTGTTAATCTTCCCCCTCCACTACATGTTAAAAAATTAATAATAATAATAAAGAAAAATTATCCTTCTGCCCAGTTTAATAAAAAAAAATCAGCATGTTGATATTCCAAAATTTTCATAATATCAGATAAGGGGGAATACAAAAGAAATCAACTACCTCCCCCCTTTCCTGGCTTAAAAAATAAATTTAATCATTTATGATATTTTTGATTCCTAAGTTGTAAATAAAATAATAAAAAAAGACAACCGTTTTCACCTCAGTGTCAAAAAAAAAAATTCATTGCTTGAAATATTTTTAACCGCTCTTGTTGCATTCTTTCTAAAAAAAATAATTATTCAGGAAAATATTTCCAATCGTTCTTTACGCCAATCTCCCATTGTTGTTAGTATTGATATAAATCAAAATCAATTAATTAAAAAAAAGATCAGAGTTAAAAAAATAGGCATTTAAAACATTTTCAATCCAGCCTTCTTCTTATAGAAAAAATATATATAAATAAATATAATAAAATATATAATAAAAAAAATAAAATTCCAAAATATTTATCAACAGATTTAAACAAATCTAAGCAAATCATGTTCATCTTCTGTATTCATTACACCTAAAGATTTGATAGCATACATTTAGCTGTATGCTTATACTCGAGTTCATTGCATTAATTTCCTTAGAAAAACAGTTTTATAAGAAAATTATTGAAATAAAACTAAATTTTACGATGCAAAGGAGATAACAATTAAGAATAATAATGTATAAAAAGAATAAAAACGTCCTTACATTCACCGGAAATTTTTTAACTATATTTAAGACAGCATGTTTCGGCACAAATGCCATCTTCAGGGCTTGAAACGTCATGGTGTGAAATCTAAAAATTAGAAAGTCAAAAATGTACATTCAAGAAAACACACGGTTGATAAAAGAAGCAAACAAAAACGAAACAACAGATTAAAATGAGAGTTAACTGTTAATTAGTTAATTTTAATTTTAATTGTTTTCGCAGCATGACGTTTTAAGACCTGAAGATGGTATTTGCGAGGCGAAACATGTGTGTCTTACAATATACATTTAAAAGACTTTTGGTGAAGTGATGATAAACGCTGCTTTTCTGTCTTTTTATACCATGATTACATACCACAGTCATGATTTCGACATAGAATTAAGAATAAATATTAACTTGTAAAAGTTTTGTATTTCCAACATTAATTCAGGTTTTCTTAAAAGTTTCATACAATAACATCATTGTTTTGATTAGTAGTCTTCTAAAAAAATACCAAGGATTTTTGACTAGTAATGTCTTAACTTTAAAATCTTATCATCGACGAGTTATAATAACACAAAAGATTGTTTGTCATTTTCACATTTCAAAAACCAGACCAAGCCAACGCAATTACGCAATCGAATACATCCAGAAACTTTGCTGCAACACTGCCGTGCAAGTGGCCATCGGAACAGCATTATTTCTTCAGCTGCTACGGTCATTAATTTTCCCACTATCGTCTATCGCTAACCCCAATGGCAATCGAACGATACACAATGCACTCATCACCGCCTTATAACGCAAGCTACACTACACACTGCGCACCCAATGCAACCTCTTCCCCGTCAATAAAAAATATTTACAGCAGTCAGATTCGCTTAAGTTCGACGGGCATGTTTTTTTGGGGGTGAACTCGCGTAGGTGTGAGTCATTGGTCCTGGAGCGGTTTACATCATCAAACGAAAACATACACATCAGATATACGCGCTGGGGGATTTTAGGACCTAATCGAATCCGATGCATTAATCAAGCCGCGCTGGAGGATGGAAGTTGCAGCCATTACGAGCTTTCTACAAAACGGAAATTATGTCGCCCAAGGGCATAGACCGGAATACGACGGTTGTGTGTGTTTGCATGTGTGTGTGTGTGTTGGTTATGGGTTCCGGAGTGAGGGTCGCTGTAGGGGCTTTAGTAGAAGGTGGACGAAGTGTACCGCGGAAGTCGTAACTTAAATATTCCGGGGCAAATAACTGGGAAAAGCTGGGAGAATGTTAGGTATTTTTCTGAATTGGAGAATGAGTTGGATTCTATTTGTTCTGATTAGGTGTTTCCTGGGCAGTTATATCCGTCGCTAATTTTTTATTATGTAAATTAAGTATAACATAATTGTATTCGGAGAAAAATATATTGTTAAAATAAGTAGAAATATCGTTTTTTTTTTTACAAAATTTTCCAATAAGTAAGTTTAACTGTAAGAATTTTGACCTCATGCTATGTAAAAATGCATCCCCCATTATGTATTTGTTTACAATTAAGAATTTTACAGTTAATTTGACAAAATTATTATTGTCGCTCATAAAGAAACATTCCTTTAGAAATTTTACTTAAAAAGTTGTAAAAAAAATACAAATTTTTGTGTGAAATTACATAATATCTTGTAAAAGTACCTTATTACTTGTAAATTTCTTCATAATATCATGATGGGATGGTGCATTTTACAGTAACTTTAACTTTTGCTTTGTATAAATACAATTGTATCTTGTAAATTTACATTGTATAAATGTAAAATGACATCCTGCAACTTATTTTTGTTTTTCGCAATGGTGCACGTTATATTAATAGTAATAAATGTTATTGCACGTCAGTTTTAAGTTTAGTATTGTTTAAATAATTATGAATCTTGTTTTTGGATTTTGTTTTTCTTATGTAATTATAATTTTAATTGCTTTTATAGATATATACGTAAGTCTAATAGTCTGGATTATATTTTATGTTTAATAAGATTTTCTTCTTATAATTTCATAATGTTCATTGACTACTTCGCAGATATCTAGGCTAAGTCATATCTACTACTTATAGATATCTTTGATTATTACATATGCAATTTAATAGCCATATTAGTTATGTATTTATAAGGATAGTTTTTAAACCCCATTTAAGAAATGCTAAAGATTTCACAGGTGCACAATGTCTTGTCCCCAAAAAAAATATGAAAATATCAATGTTTGAAAATAATTGTGTGGCATTGAACGTAAAGAAAGAACAGTATGCATTGCAGAATAGGTATGAGAGAGTAGACACTGTCAGTTTAATGTACCGGTGGCTGATCACGTTCAGAAAAGAAGTCGCCCTTATTTTAACAGTAATATTCATATTGCGAAGTAAATTTACAGAGTAAATTTGTCCGATTACATTGATGTTTGTAAATTTCCAACTCATATCAAACAAATACAGCAAGCCCACTTTAAAAACGATGTTACCGTAAGGGTTGTTACGTGTTGAAAACACCTTTTCTTATTTCTCCAACTGTACACTATCTTTTCTGAATTTATTCTAGTTCCTTGACCTTCTCTAGTACCGTCGCTATTTACGTATTTTGTAAACGTCACGTTTAACCTTGAATTGTTTTTTTTGTAATGTACGCTTTATTTGTGACCTTTTCAAATTTCTTAATTGTTCAAATTTTAACATATATATTAGATGCTTTGATAACGTAAATTTTCATTAAACTCCGTTCATAATTAGCTCCGAATTTATTCATTTTGGTTAATTGTTGCACCTTTTTTGTGCGTGCTGTACTTGAAACGTTAGAATTCTGCATAATCTCGCACACCTGCATGTTGTTTTTTTAATACTCGAATCCTATTGGCCACTTAAGGCATAGCGCGGAACTAGATCCTCTACCCTTCCGATCTGGACTTACACTCTAGCCCGCTAAGAGTGCAGACGTAAAGTCTAATAGGCGTCGCCCTGCTGCAATCTTTTCGACCTAATTTACCCGTTTGGTAACCCTGTGGGGGGATCTCTGGTCGTAAAGAATCTACTCCTGGAAGCCGTTTGAGTCCCTTTGTTTGACTACGAAGCCTTCCTTTTTTTTTGGAGCCGCCGACGCGGATTTTGCAAGCCACGCCGCTCTACGTCGTCCCTGGACCGGGGTTTCTTTCGTCATCTTTCTACGCTTTCTTATTTCTTCTATTTCTACCGCCTGTGTGATATCAACCCTC
The DNA here is from genome assembly GCA_004143645.1 of Protaetia brevitarsis. NCBI lineage: Eukaryota > Metazoa > Arthropoda > Insecta > Coleoptera > Scarabaeidae > Protaetia > Protaetia brevitarsis. Next base: position 202,678 of record RXPK01000251.1, read on the forward strand.
GTGCATTGCTTGTGTTACATGTAGTTTATTTAAGAGTTATTTGCTTGTTATATTTGTAGTAACGAACTACCATTGATTTATTAATAATTTAACGTAATTTTTTTTGCTATTTATATTTGTCTTTGATATAAATTCAATTTAACTTAATTCTTTTTTTTATCTAGTCCTTTGCGGTCATTGTCAAAATTTTAATGTCTTGTGAAATCATTTTTGTTTAATTGTTGCTTTCTTTATCTTTCACTTAAAACCAATGGTAGTCGTAGTCATTTGCATGCTCGATCGAGTACGTGAATTGATGTTATTGTTCTTGATTTTTAAAATTTTTTGAATAATAACCCGCATTCCCAGTTATATCATATATTTATACATTGTAACCATGTAAGACGAGGCTTCACCGAATTAAGTGTCATATAACATTTAACTATTTCTTTGCGTTTTATTTAATTTATTTATTTAATCGACCTTGCGCACTAAGTTTGTTTTCTTGTCATTAAATAACATTTCATTTATTTAATTTTTAAACAACATATTAAAAAAAATTCGCAAGTACCAATCCTTGTTTCCCCGACTGTAATAGCCATTCTGGGCTGTGGTAACTTACCGGCGAGAGCGTCGGCTAGTGAAGCAACTGCTGATAACCCAGTGGCGCTCACTCGACATCTCTCCGCGCCTCCTGGCCAACCGACTCCGATAGTCGCACGTGGGAAATAAATAATAATAAACGTTTGTGTTATTTACCTTCTTTCCCATCCTTTTGTACTTGCGGAATTTTTTTAATATGTGTTAAATAGTTAATTTAACTGAAATGTTATTTAAATGACAAGAAAACAAACTAGTGGCAAGGTCGATTAATTAAAGTAATTAATAAAAGCCAAGAGAATATTTAACTGTTATATTGACACTTAATTCGGTGAAGCTCGTCTTACATGGTTACAATGTATAAATATATGACATGAACTTGTGGATGCCGTTATTATTCAAAAATTGTAAAATTATCAAGAAACAATAACATCAAATCTACTTATCGATCGAGCATGCAAATGACTACGACCTACATTGTTTAAGGTGAAAAGATAAAGAAATCAACATTAAACAAATGATTTACAAGTTACATAATTTTTGACAATGACGCAAAGACTAGATTAAAAAAAAAATTAAGTTAAATGAATTATGATATAAAGACCGAAATAAATAGCAAAAAATTACGTTAAATTATTAATATATCAGTGGTAGTTCGTTACTACAAATATAGAAAATAACTCTTAAAATTAACTTACATGTAAACACAAATGCACGGGGGTTGATAGTTCACACAGGGGCGGTAGAAATAGAAGAAATAGAACGTAGAAAGATGACGAAAGAAAGCCCGGTCCAGGGACGACGTAGAGCGGTGGCTTGCAAAATCGGTCGGCGGTCTCAAAAAAAAAAAGGAAGGCTTCGTAGTCAAAACACAGGACTCAACGGCTCCAAGGGCTAGATTCTTTACGACCAGAGATCCCCCCACAGGGTTACCAACGGGTAATTAGGTCGAAAGGATTGCAGCAGGGCACGCCTATTAGACTTTACTTCTGCACTCTTAGGGGCTAGAGTGTAAGTCAGATCGGAAGGGTAGGGAATTTAGTTCCGCGCTATGCATTAAGTGGCCATTATGATTCGTATTAAAGATAAACAACATGCAGGTGTGCGAATTAGCGAAATTCTAACGTTTCAAGTACAGCACGACCAAAAAAGGTGCAACATTAACAAAAATGAAAAATTCGGAGCTAATTATGAAGGAGTTTAATGAAATTTAGTTATCAAGCATTAAATATATGTTAAAATTTGACAATTTTAAGTAATTTTGAAAAGGTCACAATAAAGCGGTACTTACAAAAAAACAAATTCAAGTTAAACGTGACGTTATACAAAATACGAAATAGCGACGTATCAGAGAAGGTCAAGAACTTAGATAAATTCAGAAAAGATAGTGTAAAGTTGGAGAAATAAGAAAAGGTGTTTTCAACACGTAACAACCCTTACGGTAACATCGTTTTTAAAGTGGGCTTGCTGTATTTGTTTGATATGAGTTGGAAATTTACAAACATCAATGTAATCGGACAAATTTACTCTGTTAATTTACTTCGCAATATGAATATTCTGTTAAAAATAAGGGCGATTCTTTTCTGAACGTGATCAGCCACCGGTACATTAAACTGACATTGTCTACTCTCTCATACCTATTCTGCAATGCATACTGTTCTTTCTTTACGTTCAATGCCACACAATTATTTTCAAACATTGATATTTTCATATTTTTTTTGGGGACAAGACATTGTGCACCTGTGAAATCTTTAGCATTTCTTAAATGGGGTTTAAAAACTATCCTTATAAATACATAACTAATATGGCTATTAAATTGCATATGTAATAATCAAAGATATCTATAAGTAGTAGATATGACTTAGCCTAGATATCTGCGAAGTAGTCAATGAACATTATGAAATTATAAGAAGAAAATCTTATTAAACATAAAATATAATCCAGACTATTAGACTTACGTATATATCTATAAAAGCAATTAAAATTATAATTACATAAGAAAAACAAAATCCAAAAACAAGATTCATAATTATTTAAACAATACTAAACTTAAAACTGACGTGCAATAACATTTATTACTATTAATATAACGTGCACCATTGCGAAAAACAAAAATTAGTTGCAGGATGTCATTTTACATTTATACAATGTAAATTTACAAGATACAATTGTATTTATACAAAGCAAAAGTTAAAGTTACTGTAAAATGCACCATCCCATCATGATATTATGAAGAAATTTACAAGTAATAAGGTACTTTTACAAGATATTATGTAATTTCACACAAAAATTGTATTTTTTTACAACTTTTAAGTAAAAATTTCTAAGGATGTTTTTTTATGAGCGACAATATATTTTGTCAAATTAACTGTAAAATTCTTAATTGTAAACAAATACATAATGGGGGATGCATTTTTACATAGCATGAGGTCAAAATTCTTACAGTTAAACTTACTTATTGGAAAATTTTGTAAAAAAAAAAACGATATTTCTACTTATTTTAACAATATATTTTTCTCCGAATACAATTATGTTATACTTAATTTACATAATAAAAAATTAGCGACGGATATAACTGCCCAGGAAACACCTAATCAGAACAAATAGAATCCAACTCATTCTCCAATTCAGAAAAATACCTAACATTCTCCCAGCTTTTCCCAGTTATTTGCCCGGAATATTTAAGTTACGACTTTCCGGGGTACACCTTCGTCCACCTTCTACTAAAAGCTACAGTCGACCCTCACTCCGGAACCCATAACCAACACACACAACAGCTGATAACCCAGTCCGCTCACTCCGAACATCTCCCGCGCCTCCCTGGCGACCGACTCCGATAGTCGCAGCGTGGGAAATAAATAATAATAAACGTTGTGTTATTATCCTTCTTTCCCATCCTTGGTACTTTTGCGATCATTTATTTTATTTTATATCCATAATCTTTTATAAACAATATTTACTTTTCATTATTATTTAACCTAGTCTCATGCTCTGGAAAATTGCTACTATTTATTACGCCCTGAGATTTTACCTGTAGCAGGGTATTGCAAAATAATACAGTGATTTTGTTGTAATATCACTGTGTTTATTAGTATTCATTTTTTGTTTAACGATTGAATAACATGATTTCCCAACACATGCACACACTTTATTTATGAAAACTAAACTATTACAAATCATCCCAACCCCGTGCTCCACCTAAAAAAGGTACTACACGAGGCTACCTATTCTAAGTACTATATGGGTTCCATAACAATTGAAATGATCCTACTCTAACTAAATAATTTCAAACACATGCACACAGAGCAACTAGTTGTCTAAAATAGACTGCAATTTATCCCTTTTCCCCAGAACACCTATTGATAAGATTTATATCTTGTGTTCATTTACTGTAGATTGTAACCGCTTATCAAGGAAATTCCGTTCTTTTGGTAAATTTACACGTAAAAATGTAACAAAGTACAAGTTCTGTGTATTTTTTCCTGAGTTTGAAATTTACTTCTATTAGATGTTTTAAAATTACATTTTTGGTTAGAGAAATTCCCTAACAAAAGTGTAACATTTTACATATCCAATTGTAAATTTACATTCTCCGTTTTGAATATTACAATTACAATGTATTTTTTTTTTGCATTTAAAAAGGAAATTTACCCTGGGCATCATGGGTAAGTTGCTGAAAATTACATTTTAACTTTTATAGTGGGTGTAAAAGAGAAAAAGTGCTGCCTGAGGGAGATTCATCTTAGGCTACCTTAAATCAATAATTATAATAATTATATAAATAGTGTATAATTAAAAATACTTCTTTTATTATATAATACTAGATGCTGCGCATCTTCGCCCAGCGAAGATGGTGGCACTTTTAGAATGTGCAGTACGTTTTAAGTAGTTTTTTTTTGTTTTGTTTTTACTTTTGGAAGACCCTGTATAGTCGAAAATATGTTTAGGTTGTGCAGCATTTAATTCTGTACAACTTTTGTAGAAAAGATGTTTTCCTAAACGCAAAAATAGAGCTATAACGAAAAAACCCAGTCTTCCTGAACACCCGGTATATTTGAAAATAATTTTAAGTTATGTAGCATTCAATTCTATTACTTTTGTAGAAAAGATATTTTTTCTAAAAGCAAAAATAGAGCTAAGTGAAAAAGGCCCAGTCTTCCTGAATACCGGTATATTTAAAAATAATTTTAAGTTAGGCAGCATTCAATTCTATAAGACTTTTGTGAAAAGATTTTTTTCCTAAAAGCAAAAATAGAGCTATAATTAAAAAACCCAATCTTCCTGAACACCCGGTATATTTAAAAATAATTTTAGGTTATGCAGCATTCAATTCTATTACTTTTGTAGAAAAGATTTTTTCCCTAAATGCAAAAATAGAGCTATAATTAAAAAACCCAGTCTTCCTGAACACCCGATATATTTGAAAATAATTTTAGGTTAGGCAGCATTCAATTCTATTAACTTTTGTAGAAAAGATTTTTTCTAAAAGCAAAGATAAAGCTTTAAATCAAAACCTCAATCTTCGTGAACACCCTGTGTAGTGGAAAATATTGTTTAACTTATGCAGCATTGAATTCTGTACAACTTTTGTAGAAAAGGTTTTTCCTAAAAGCGAAAATAAAGCTATAGTGATGGAAAACCCAGTCTTCCCCGAACACTCTGTAATTTTTATATATGTTGGGTTATGCAGCATTCAATTCTAATAAACTTTTGTAGAAAAAGACTTCTTTCCTAAAAGCAAAAATAGAGCTGAAATCAAATTCTATCCCCTTTTCCCTATTCTCTTATTCCTTATTGCGTTTTCATTGTCTATTTTCCCTATTTCCTTTTATAACATTCCATAAGTTACAGCTTTAAAAAAATAGTTGAGGATTTTTCCTATAGTTTATTTTTCAGTTTTTCCCTATTCCCTTTTATCATTTTTATTTTCGCTTTTCCTATCTCTATTCCCTTTACCTATTCTTGTTTCCTATTCTTATTCTCTGTTCCCTTTATCTATTCCCTGTTCCTTATTCCCTTTTCCTAATTCCCTTTCCCTAGTCCCTTTCCCTCTTTCCTTTCTCTATTCCCTCTCCTTGTTCCCTATTCTCTTTCCCTACTCCCATAATTATATAAATAGTGTATAATTAAAAATACTTCTCTTATTATATAGATATATCGTAGGCAATCTATGTATGTCTATAAAACACTACAGCTAGCTGAAGAGGAGCAAGTGAACTAATTGCAAAACAAACCCTATTCCTATACCGCCACCACTCCATCAATTCTGCTAATTCATTATCCAGTTTATTGGATAATGCCTTTGACGTGTTGCATGCACATACCGCACGCCAGACACAGCGCACAAAGGAGCCTCACATATTAATTTCAGTCGCTTCGCCTGTGTGACTGACTGCACGTGTCCCGTATAGCAGAGATCTATGTTCTGCCCTCGGTGCATTCGATGACAATGACTGGACGCGTCCAGGATGAAATTTGCATTTCATATGCTCTGTTCCGCGAACGCCATACACAAACACACGAACGCACATCCATATATACAACAAGCGCATAAAAGAGAGAGAGATAGAAGGAGACAGTGCCTGAGAGCACGGACGACACAATATGCAGTCGGAGTAGTGGCCTGATAATGAGCATTACCTTTCACGGTGAGTGGTGCTGATTGATCACTGAATGCGAACTCGTTGTCATGTGATCGATACAGAAGGGCCGTCGGCGTTTCCATCCCAGTCTATGGCCTGTTGGCAGCACTGCTCTCTGGATGCGGTGGTGTGCAACGTATTATTATGAACTCGCCTCTGAGTGTTTCGACGTTGATAAATTAGTATTCACGTGGCGAAGGGACCTCTGTGTGCTACGGTGTAAAACGTCAGCGTATGTTACGGATTACTTTGGACTTGTTATGTTTGTTATATTGGAAGCCACTGGGGTGTAAATAAACGTATCTAGGGAGAACCAAAAAAATAATATCGATATATCCAAAAAATTAAAAAAATATGTAATGAACTACCCCAGTGACCAACTATATTTATTTCATATTTATAAATATTTAAAAATATTAAATCTTTTTGAATATAGTTATATTAATATAATATGCATAAATATATTATAGAAAATATATAGGAAACATTTAAAAAATATATATTTATGTAGCATTAATAATATTATATGCAAATGTTTTCTCAATATATTTTTCATAACTCTGCAAGAATATTTGCTTTGTATTTCTGTAAATATTTATTTCATATACTTAAAAAAAAGATTGAATTTTGCTTTGTACATTTGGTGCGTAGGAGAATAAATAAAAATGGGTAAAATATGCATACATATTAAGTAGATATGTACCTATTTAAAATAATAGTTTAAAGATTAAATTAGATAATAAATATCTAATATGATTTAATTAGTATCTAAGTTAAGCACTGTAACTTTTCTATTAACATATCTGCGTTTTGTTTTATATTATTTGTAATATTCGTAAGTTGCGAACGTCAACAACACCTCTATTCATTACGGTGCCGGTGTTATATGATTTAGTATTGTTTATGCGTTTATGGATTAGGTACATAGAATCATACCGCACGTGCGTATCGTCAACGTTTCATTCGTTTATCCGTTATATGTTATAGTTTATAATAGTACATATACGATTAGGGCAGATTAGGGTTAACTGTGTAATTAATTGTTGCGGGGTGTGTTTTAGTTTTTGTGGTGACTACGAGATAAGCAAAACTTTGAACATGTCATGGCATTTATAAGATAATTGGAATGCTCAATATCGCTATGTACAGAAATCGTTTAATAATATAATTGTAGGAATTTATGCGTCATATATGTACTGCATCTACCAGATAATTGCTAGTTGATTGCTTAAGAGATTCATCTCGATAGGTAAGCGTCATAACCCAAATAGAGGTTAGAATACGTTTGTTGTTTTATTGTTTGCACGTAGAATGTTTTCAAATATTATGAAATAAAGTAAGAATAAGATGTCGTAAGTATTAGAATGTAGCTACCACTCTAATTATTGTAAATGCCCAAATTGTATTAGTAGGTGTTGATAATGTTGTACGATGTTCTATCGTGGTATGATCTAATACAATTGGCATTGTTTAGAGGCCACAGGAAACGCCATGAGAGCGCCACTACCGAAGATATGAAAAAAGCCATAGGGTTGTACCTGGCACAGCCACGGCTAACTTAAAAATGAGTATTTTCATTTTTATTGCTTTTCAAATGAAATGATAATAAATACGTTTGTTTTTTTTTATTAGAACACTTCAATTAATAAATAGTATTAATTTGATAAACCTTCAGTAAGCCTTAAAAGATGCCAGAATTATTGATTATTAACTTGTATGGTGAGTGTGAAAAACAAGTTCTTGCCTTTTAGACAACTCTATGTATGTTTCACTTTCGTTATCGACGTTTATACATTCTAAATAACCAATAATAACAATTTAGTTCATTTTGACAAATTAAATAGATTGCATAAAAAATCTCGATTTCATATAAATAATATTTTACAAATATTTTAAGAAAATATTGCGCTTACATTAATTTTAAAATATGAATAAATATTTTAATTGAATATTTTATCTATATTTAGAAAGAAATATAAAAAATATATTCAAAAACCTCCCACGAAAAATATTTATAAAATATATTTTTAAAAATATCTATGTAATATTTCTGGCTGTTAGGGTAGAAACAGTAGCGTCTGCCTCCAAAAAACGCAGTCCGCCTTTAAAGGCTCTCAACATTTCTTTTTTGTTGATTCCAATTGAGGAAAGATGCGGTTATGATCAAATTATTTTGTGGATGTATTTTCAAATAACTGGTTCATATAATTAACTCATGTATTACTATTTTTTTTTTCCCTGATGCCTAGAAGTACGTGTATGTTCCCCCCCCCCCCCCTTAAAAAGCCGATTCTATCGTCTATTTCCGATCTTAGACCTAACAGCCTGTTAGCAGTTCTTTCTAAAATATTATGATTCGTATCGATATCTCACAAAAATTAGTTGCCAAATATTGACTGTCAACGTCACTTGTCAAATGTCAAATTCGTTAATATTTTTTTTAAAATGAATTAATTAATGCCAGAAAACCATCTGATCTGTTAAATGAAATGAATAATCGTTCTATAATAATCGCATATTATAGAAACAAATGACAAGTTAATACAACTTAACTCTTCGTTATTAAGTACATAATAATTTAAACCCTTTGCTACGCATTTGTTCTTTCTTTAATATAAACTGCTGTCTTCCTTGCAACGAATGTCTAGCGAACGAGTCCACATTCCTCTTCGTCTTATCTCACTCACAACAACTCAACCGTTTAACCGCTCTGCGTTCCGAAGCGGGTTGATCGACGACCAATGTCCGCCTTTATCAAGCACAGAACGCCGCCACGTTTGGCCAGATTAACGAGGCATATTTCAACTGCTGTCTATCTTCGCCTTGATATGTAGCTACTTATTCTCTTTACTGATTGCTGGCCGCTTTTCTGTATTATTTATATCGCATCCGAGTCGATTGTGGAATACAACTGATTTACTATATTTAGGAATAAGAGCGATGATGGTATTGTGATTGTGTCTACTCGCGTACGTATAAGTAGTATTTTATTCATGCTGGAAAGTGAATTCATTACTGTACAGATACACTATAAATTATGTACGTATGCAGAATGGATTTTCTATCCATATCCTATTTTAACGTATCCCTTCGATCCGTCTCTAGATCTAGCGGCTTTCTCACTTTGTATGGTATTTACATACATGAATGTCTTTTATTTAACTTTAAAAACAAACTTTATTTAGAGATAACGAAAAAACACATATACATACAACCAGATATTAAACAAATTATAATGTTCCTCGACATCGAATAACTAAAATCCACCAAAGGTTGTACTTTACAATAGTATTCGTTTTTTTCACAAATTACCTTCAAATTTGATGAAACCTTTGTTTTGACATACTTATTTGCGTATCAGAAGAATTTTCCCAGGTATAGAATGATGTAAATAGGCGTTCAACAAACGTCATATAAGTTGTTCACGTCTATTAAACTTCATTTAACGTCATTCTGCTACGTGAGTTAACTTGCCTTATTCCCTGAAGATTCTCCCAATCTTACTTTTTATTTTCTTCAGTGTTGTACCTACTACTGCTTATTCCACAGAAGCGTTTTAACTCTAAAAAACGGTGTTCTAATCTCTTTTTCGCAAGATTAGAATTCGTTTCCAACCCCAGACCATCTTGGCGTTGATTTTGTATGAGTTCAGCTACTTTAGAGAGGTTAATTCTCGCGATGACCAGATTTGTTCTTTTGCTTCAAGCTGCTGATCCATAAATGATAATCCGTTTCGTTATCGCTGTATACATTCGAAACAGTACTTTTGGGTTGCGTCCCCAGTTTTTTGTCCTATAAACTTTCTACACGCCATTATTTTACCTCTTTGGTTGGTTCAAGTTCGTGTATGTTCCAGAGAAGTTTAGTGTCTAGGGTAAGGCCTAAGTATATAAAACTCCCTTCCCGCATCTTTTATGTTATGCCTTCCAATTTCCTCTTCTTAATGAGTGCTGCTTACTAATTGTAAGATAGTTGTAGTGGAGTTGGCATTAAATCCCACCGATTGACACCATCTTCTCGTGAAGTTGAGTCCTCTTTGATCTATCCACATCACGCAGAGTATCCTCAATTTTTTCTGGCGTTTATCATCAACATACTCTTGGCAAGGTGCCACTAAATCAGCCAACCCTTTAAGCTCATCTATTATTAGACTCCACATAAGTGGGGATGGGGGAATAGTTTCGCAAAAAAGAGGCTGGAATACCTTTTGTAGGGCCTTAATCCTTTTGCGGGATAAGTAGCAGTACAATAACTTGTTGCAACTGAAAAGGGAAATGGAGCAGAGAAAATTTAATTATTGGGGGAATCTCCAGGGAATGAGGCAAAGTAAAATTCTTCGGAGAACCTATAACCAGAAGAGGTTTACAGAATGCATCAATCTGAGTGAGAACAATGTTCGCATACTAACAGGAGAGCACTTTCAGGCCATTGCAAACTGGAAGGATGCTTGAGTAAGCATGGATTCGCAAAGGAATTTGAATGTAGATTTTGTGGGGAACAGGATGAAACACTCATCTACCTCCTCTTAAATTGCGTAGTACTATGCAACTCACGGGCGTTGCACCTGGGAGCATGTGAAATCAAAGAGGGAGACTTACCTAACCTGGGGCCTTCTGATATCCAACACTGTCTCAAAGGAATAGGATTGGAAGGCCAGAAACTTTCACTTCTGCCTTGCCCATTGATTACGAAAAGAAATGCTGCGATTCAAAAACACTAATGACTACTTCGTTTAAGGTGGATTGGGTTCTACAATCACTATCCAAAGTCAAACCAAAATAGACATAGGCCATGACATTAAACAATGTTATGGTGAGCGCGCGCAAAAAAAAATATTATTTAAAACATATATTCCTTCTAGTAATCCCTGTATTTTTGTTGTGCAATCGGTTGTAGTATGCAACGCTGACAGCTATTGTACAGATTATTAAAAATTAAAAGCGACATCTTTTGAAATGGCAGACATTACATTAGCACAACATAGGAACGACTGAAAATTAATTATAAACAATTGCAGTGCCCCCATCGTTTTTTTTTTCACAAGCACTTTTTAAAGTCGTCCCTTACACTGTAAAAAAATTTGCAGTAAAATTACATGTAAAATCGTTGGTAACAAGTTGCCTACAATTTTACAGTAAATTTGCTTCATAAGGTAAAATTTCATCATCTAGTAAATTTCACATGCTGATGTGTTTTTCAAAAGATTGTACTGTAAAATTCGTATGTAATATTTATATGAACTCTATATTACCGACACATGAAGTAATTTTCAGATGTATTTTTATAAAGAGGGCAAGCAACTTACCTAATCTTTTTTATAGCACCTAATAGGTCTATACTGATCGCTCGACCAGGGATGAAGAATGAACACGCTTACGCGAAACCTACGATTGTTGTGACGTACATGAATATATCATTGAGCCAATAATAAGTTCGACAAACGAATAGAATTACCTACGCGCCACAGATTAATAATCAAATAACAATCACCATTGCGGCGTATGAATTTCGTAATTTCATGATATCTATGGTTTTATCCCGAAAATTCCAAGTAAAATCAATAACTATAAAAGATCTCATATTTAACAGCAAAATTAATATTCACTAGTAAAATTACTTTTTAAAGTGCACTCAATATCCCAAAAAAAATGTCAGTTTTACACTTTTAAGTAAATTTTGGAGTAATACAAAATTGTATCAGTTTTTTCCCTGTATTTTCCTTTGAATTTTTGTACATCTTAAATCTTACATGAAGAAGCTATAATTTTACGAAATTTCTTTTTCCATGTTAAATATCTAGAAAAAAACATGTAAAACAAAATTTACATGATTTATTGTGGTAAATTCACAACGTCATTACATGTAAAATTCCTGATTTACCATGGCAAAATTACTGTACTTTTCTACAGTGTACGGTACAATTGTAATCCATGTGACTTCTGTGCATAAATAATGGAAGATTTAGGAAATTTATATTCTGTACCAAATCAAGCCAGAAAAACACAATTTTATTTTATGCTTATGGACACCATATACATTTTTACGCAGAGGTCCAAAATATATCCATCACTCATTCATTCATTCATTCATTCAAGTTAGGGTGGGCACTTGATGTCCGGGCACTTGAGCTTGGTGCTCATTGTACCATCCCTATTGATTCTCTTATTTCCACTTGAGCAGCTTGGTGTTCTCGATAAAGCCCAGTATCTTACCCAGTGGAAACTTGAGGACCTTCGAGGGCTCCAATAGATCTCCCCCGAAATATTTCTGCCTGAGTACCTTCAGTTCCTCACATGTGCAGATTACATGTAAACTCGTTTCCTCCTGTAGTTCGCATCTTCTACACCACGGTTCGCTTACACGGCCTGTGTTGTATAGATGCTTTTTCAGAGGACAGTGTCCAATTACCAACCCAGTAATGGTCTTAACTTCTTTCTACTGCCTCTGAGTAGGTTATCAGTGAAACTACCATCCCCATCCCTATCAGCGTTTTGGTATGGAGTTGACCTTCAGTCGACCTCCATTTCTTTGTACTTTCTTTATCTAACCAGGTCCAGATCTCCCTTCTTGCGGAATCCTTAGTAATCCCACATACGGTCTCAACCCATGAAGTGTCTCTTAGAGCCCTCCTTGGCTAGTTCATCGTCTATTACGTTGCCTTTATATCTCTCATGTCCCGCACCCATATCAGAAACACCGTGTTGTCTCGTGCCAGTGCATTGAGGGATTGTTTGCAGTCCCTAACTAGTTTTGATCTAGTTACAGGGTTTGAGACTGCCTTAATGACAGCCTGGCTGTCAGTCATTATATTAATTTTCCTCCTCATGTAGCCCCCTTTTGCAATCATTTCTGCACAAGCTGCAAGGGCGAATACCTCTGCCTGGAAGACCGTTGTATGTTTCCCCAGGCTTATGAATATCCTTTGATTAGGACTGGGCCCACAAATACCGGCTCCTGTCCTGGCCTGGATTTGGATCCATCCGTGTACCAGTTTTTCGTTAGCAGTGATTCACTACGTGCCTGGTCTCTGTTCGGTATGGAGATTTTCACCTTTTCAGTGAAGATATTTCGGGTGCCATGCTGCCCGTGGGCATTTGTAGCAATGACCCGTCCAGCAACGTGCCCGTAGTATAAGTGTGTCCTCCCACCCTGAAATCATCAATTGCAATCCATATGACTTATGTACATAAGTAATTGAAGAATTAGGAAATTTATATTCTGTACCAAATCAAGCCAGAAAAACACAATTTTATTTCATGTTCATGGGCACGATATATATTTTTTACGTAGAGGTCCAAAATATCCATTTACCCCACTACCTAACAAACAAACTTGTGTAAGGGTTTTCAAAATAACAGCAAATCTGAGTTGCGACACACAGCCAGGTGATCTACTAACTTTTCTACACTAATCCTCACTAAGTAGCAAACAATGCCCTTTCCTATTACGCGCGCTAAACGAGTGACATCGGCTATTATTATAGGAGACGCCGACGATACTGAACTATACAACCAATTACCAAATTAACCGTCTCGCCAAGCAGACTTGACGGCTGGAATAAGCTAATTACCGACTGAGCTTAATATCCGAAAGCGTTTCCACCGTCAGCACGGCGAGCTTTAATCGGTAATACGAGTTGTCATGCACGACAACCGGGTGTCGACGCTGATTTGCCGTGGCACGGGCGACGTCGTCGTTCTAGGCAGCGGAAACACGGGACGCCGCTACGCCGGGCGTGGGCCTTCATTAATTATCCGTGTGTTGCAGTCGAGGCGGTGTGGCGTCGACAGGGGTGTTTATTTACACGTCAGAGCTCGGCTCGTGAATAGTCGCCCGTTGAGCTACAACCCCAGACGTCATCGTCTACCATAATCGATACTGGATAATGAATGGATTTCAAGTGAGTGAAGGTTTATATGAAGTCTCTGGACGGACAAGGCAGAATAGGTTGTGATAGCAACACACTGCTACAATTGAATTTATATAGGTATCAGTGATAATAGAAATATTACAGTCAGACGACTAGTTATTCAACTTGATTTTTTGGCATGTGTAATTTATATCTAAATGAAACGATTAAATTTGCAAAAAATATTATTGAAAAAATTAAGCATTCCTAACAGCCAGAATATTACATTAGATATTTTTAAAAATATTTATTTATAAATATTTTTCGTGAGAGGTTTTTGAATATATTTTTCATATTTTTTCTAAATATAGATAAAATATTCAATTAAATATTATTTCATATTTTAAAATTAATGTAAGTGCAATATTTTTTCTAAATATTTGTAAATATTATTTATATGGAAATTGAGATTTTTTATGCAATCTATTTAATTTGTCAAATGAACTAAAATTGTTCTTTGTTTATTTAGAATGTATAACGTCGATAACGAAAAGTTGAAACATATATAGAGTTGTCTAAAAGGCAAGAACTGTTTTCTTCACACTCACCATACAAGTTAATGGCATCTTTTAAGGCATACTGAAGGTTTATCAAATTAATCACTATTTTTTAATTAAGTGTTCTAAATAAAAACAAACGTATTTATTATAATTTTTTTTGAATAAGCAATAAAATTAAAAATACTCATTTTTAAGTCTAGCCTTGGCTGGTGCCAGGTACACCACCTATGGCTTTTTTCATATCTTCAATAGTGGCGCTCTCATGGCGTTTTCCTTGTGTAGCCTCTTATAAACAATGCCAATTGTATTAGATCATACCATGAATAAACATCCTACAACATTATCAACACCACTAATACATTTGGAGCATTTACAATAATTGGGAGTGGTACTACATTCTAATACTTCGATACTATTTTTACTTTATTCATAATATTTGAAAACATTCTACGTACAAACAATAAAACAACACAACGTATTCTTAACTCTATTTGAGGTTATGACGCTTATCTACCGAGATGAATCTCTTAAGCAAATCAACTAGAATTTATCTGGTAGATGCAGTACATATATGATTGCATAAAATTCTACAATTATATTATCAAACGATTTCTTTACATAGCGATTATTGAGCATTCCAATTATCTTATAATGTCATGACTGTTTCAAAGTTTTGCTTACCTCGTAGTCACCACAAAAACTAAAACACACCCCGCAACAATTATTACACAGTTAACCCTAATCTGCCCAATCGTATACTATTATAACCTATAAACTGTAAGGACAAACGAATGAAAACGTTGATGATACGCACGTGCGCGTAATGCATTCTATGTACTAACCATGGACGCATAAACAATACTAAATCATATACACCGGCACGTAATGAATAGAGGTATTGTGTTGACGTTCGCAACTTACAAATATTACAAATAATATAATAAAAACGCAGATATATTAATAGAAAAGTTACAGCGCTCAACTTAGATACTAGTTAAATCATATTAGATATATATTATCTAATTTAATCTTTTAAACTATCATTTTAAATAGGTACATACCTACTTAATATGTATGCATATTTTACCCATTTTATATTATTCGTCCTACGCACCAAATGTACAAAAGCAAAATTCAATCTTTTTTTTATATGAAATAATATTTACAGAATACAAAGCAAAATATTCTTGCAGAGTTATGAAATATAATTGAAAAACATTTGTAATTTTATGGATATTCTAACATATCCATAAATATTTTTTGATTCATGCTAAGAATATTCTCATTTTCTCATTCTACAAAATATTTCGGATATTCGATATTCTTGGATCTAAAGAATATTATTTCACCATTTGGATAAATAGCGTTGACAATTAATTTTTCAATGTTTGGCAATTAATTTTTATAAAATTTTAACGAAAAATGTATTTATTTAAATAATACACATTCTATCAATTTTGAAAAAAACTGTAGATGCCAATAGTCCTATAAAACATTAGCTATTACATATTTCATTTCTATATTTTTGACAGATAATTTCATTATTGAAAGTACTTATATTGTTAGGTAGTACCACAATTTGTACTGTAATGCTGCCCAAAATGTATTTACAACGATATAAGTATGTTCAATTATAATATAGTAACAAAAAAACTATAGGTACTCAAATAAATAGAATTTCGCCCATCTATGAGCAGAGGCCTGACTTAATTTTACCCTCCTCCAAAGTGCAAAATATGTAACTTTCCTAATATTGAGTCTACCATCTCTTGGATAGTTTATCTGTCGTCATATCCAGTAAAAAATTGCAGTCAACTACATGTAAGATTATTCTTCCATATTACTTTCAAAGTGTTTCAAAAGTTTTAACAAGTGACGACAAAATCGGGAAAATTATGGTTTGAAGACAACGCCTTTTACGAAACAGAAACATTATAAGTGCGTAGCAAGAACTTATGAATTTTTTTCACAGTGGTTATTAGGTAGAATTGAAAATTATTTAAAACATTTTACTAGAAGAAACAAAGCATTAACTGCCAAACAACCTTTGGACAGTATCATGCAGTAAAAGCTACTGCCTCTAAGGGCAACTTCGACCAATCGTAGTTGGAATTAATGTAATACTGTTTAATGAGATTCAGCGATGTTGTCCTCTGTTTCAGTCCAATTGCTGGGATCCCATTGATATTTGAAGCCGTTGATGGTGCCTTGGATAAATATTGATGTTTCCTAATAGGAATTCCCTAGTGGAACTACAAAATTTCTCAAAAAGTATTATTAATTTTATTTTCCACCAAGCTTGCTTGAAAAAACTATAATTTTGTTTAAGTTTGCTCTTTTTAAAAATACGGAAATAATTCGTATAGATGTATAAATGCAAGCTAATTTGAAAATGATATTCGAGGCTATTTTAGTAAAAATGGTATAGTATAATTAACTGTAGTAGCTAAATCATTTTACCAGAGCTTGCAGTTGCCCCCAAGTACGAACACAGCATATAAATTGCAATTGGATGAGCTAATCAACTTATTATTTATTTTCCATCTTCATTAATCACTATAAGTATAATCATTCCAAAGGCAACACGGTAAGACTTCCGTAAGAGGACCGCTGATTTGGTGATTTATATGCATATTAACGGAAACAGCATGTGTTCCTGGGAGCAAAATAACTATTCATTTTTTGAGCAAATGGAAAGAAAGTATAAAAAACAGTGTTCGAAAAGTGCTATTTCGAGGTTATGTGCGATGCGTTTTTAATGTATTTAACATAAGTAGTACCATAGATGGTACTGATATGGAAGAAAGTTGACTAAAAGTGCCCAAATTTTTAGATAAAACAGGCGCCAAATACAAACTTATTTGTTAAGTTTAATGGGAATCAATTGTAAATTAAAGTAATAACTAACAGCGGTTCGATACAATAGCCTGAATTTGTTTGTTTTAAGTATTTGTTTATTTTTAACACTACAATTGTAAGAATAATTATAAGAAGTCACATTCCTCATTATCGGTTTGGTTAACTCATTGGTAACTCATATTTCATATAGATGATTCGTAGGAAGTTTACATATAAACTGTATTGTATAGTTGAAGTTATAATTATAACAGAATTATTTTATATAAAAGCAATTTATTTGATTACATCGTAATAAAAAGATGAATGACTTGTTTAAATAAATGAATTTGTCAATGTAATAAGGTGTGGAGCTCCTTCTCCTTTCTTAGTGCCTCTAAAACAATAATATATCAATATAACTAAGTTATCCCACATTTTTATTTAATATATAGACTAATTTTGCTTTGTTTCACATTTAAACCGAATATAAAAAGACATATAGAAACAACAACTGCTTTATTCAATTTTATTAATAAAATCTTTAAATCACATTAATGTAATGACTTTGTTTGATTTTAAACATTTGATTTGAATTACACTATACATATCATAAAATGTCTTTGTTATCGGTTACATTACCTATATTTATATTTATTTATTTTAAGATCCCATGATATAATAACTGGTGTTATATCATCCTAAAGTACTCCGAATCGTTTTCTATGAGCCTAAGTATCCAGTGATTTTTGTCGTAACTCTGACGATCACAGTTTCGCTTCCTTCAGCAAAACCTCCACTTAAATATCGCAATAACAATCACCACACAACTTCCATTCCAATTCAATTTTCCCGTAAAAGGAAGGTTCCCATTCCCGACTCGAAGGTTTTTTCCTTGCAAATAATGTGTGTACATCGAAACTTGAGTAGAACTGAAATGGGTCATTAAATCAAATATGGATATCTTTTGTGTACACTACCAGTAGTGCCATCGATGCATTACATTATGCTCTTCTCCATCAACATTTCCTGGACGGATCTTGTAATAGTCTGAAGTAGGTCTTCACGTTAAAAATAACAGAAACCTATTTCATTTATTTTTGATTTCGCGGCACCAACAGGCAAAACATCTCTACAAATAGGTCTACGCGCTATAAAGAGGAAGGATTAGAGAAAATTAATTGCAATGGCTAAACTGACAATTCAGTCACAATTCAATCTAGTTCGTTTGAATTTTGCGCCTGTTTTGTCTAAATTTTAGTAACTTTCTTTCCACCCCTTAACCACAGGTTATATCTGTCAAAAACGCTTCGCACATAACCTCGAAATAGTACTTTTTCGAACACTGTTTTTAGTACTTTGTTTTCATTTGCTCAAAAATGAATAGTCATTTTACGACTCAGGACACATGCTTATTTTCGTTAGTAGGCATGAAATCGCCAAATAGTGGGTCCTCTTAGGAGTATAGGCCGGCAACACTTCTTAAATACTTAGCTTCGACAGATTTGCTAATTCCCAATTGCCCTCTTCCGTTCACTAAAAAACTGACTCCCTTTCCACTGACTTTACCGTTGCTAATACACTTACGGCTCCAACCGCGCGCCTTCATCCAACTCAACCTCACCTGCCGAACACTTCATTCGCCTTCTCCTTCCTTCGCCAAACGCAACAACATCATCGCCACATAACACACACACACACACAAAGATGGGTCTGTTGTGCGGACCGTGAAAGGCGGAGTCACAGCTCGATGGGCAGGCTCTGGATGCCGGTGACGTCGCAAGGCAAGATGGCGCTCGTGCGCTCCCAACCAGAGGCAACTATCGCCAGATATGCGATTGGACCTTCTGTTCGCGTCTGACCGCGACTCGTTCTCTGTGCTGGCTGTTGTCCTAACTGGAATTGCAATCACCGCGTCGTGTAGGATGTACGACGTTCCGGTGGAATGGCGAGGCCAGTTGATGATGTGTGCGGATGGCGAAGATGTTGACAGGAAGAATTAATTGAGTTTTGGGGATATGAATTTGTGTATGGGTTTATCGATAAGGATTTGATATGGATGTGCTATTGTTTGTTATTGATTAGATTGGTCAAATAATTGCCCAAGGTTTCCTAATTTGCTTTGATGTATTTTGGCTTTGATTAATAAATTGTAATGTAACTATTATAAATTGGCGGAAAATTATATATATGCCATGTTCTTCGGTATATTTTCTTAACACTTATAATGTTGTACTTTGCTTTTCTGTTTCACAGGATTGATTTGACAAAACCTAATGTGGCTACATTGTTGCATGTTACTTAAGTTTGTATTGATTTACGTGGTTATTGAGAGTGCACACACAGAAAGCCATCATAGGAAGCTTTATATTCTTAATTTTATTTTATCATAATAAATGGCAAAACGAGACTTTTCAATTTAATACAGCAATTGTAATTATTAAAAAATTACCTGTAGGTACTAAAGTTAGAGTTTATTTCATTGCCTTAAACATCGAGATTCAAAACCATTGGTTTCATTATTGCAGTTTTCGCGATATAGTTTCAATCACTCACTCCAGAATTTCTGGACTAATTTAATACACTGACACATTTATGCTTCGTTGACATTTTAGGCAGACGTAGCATATACTTTCTGTTTGACAAAATTCCAAACAAAAGATCTAATGGATTAATATCACAAGGACCAATCCACCTGTTTGGAAAATGTTCCGCCAGCCATTCTTCACCAATAACAGCATAGTGAACGGAAGTTCCATCTTCCATGTACATATAGCGTATTTGATCGCGCAGTCAATGTCATGTTAGCTATAATATCTCCCTCACTCTGGGCTACCCTAGTAGACGACCTAATCCTGAAGCTGACCGGAAAGGGATTTCATTGCCTGAGATATGCTGACAACCTTACAATAGTCGTTAGAAGGCGGTTTCCAAAGGTTCTGGTGGCGCGCATGCAAACCGCTTTAAATACGGTTGACAACTGGTGTACACAAAGTGACCATCAGTCAATGCTTAAAAGATACAAGTTGTCACGTTTACAAGAAAAAGAGCACTAGAAGAGCTACAGGCACTAGTGATTCTATAGGTCAAAGAGGCGAAATACCTGAGGGTATGATTTGATTAAAGACATACATAGAACCCAAATGCAGAAAATAACCAGCAAAGCCACTGTCGCCCTAAGTAGGTGCAGGAGGCTATGTGGAAGGAATTGGAGACTTAGCCCCAAGATGACTCTGGTTACACACAAGGGTAATTTGACCCATGGTAACATACGGAGTTATAGTATAGTGGCCAAAGGTGCAGCAGGTGGGGGCGGCCAAAACGTTGGATGACGTGCAGAGGCTGGCGTGTCTGTGCGCCACGGGGGCGATGATATCGGCCCCTATCATCGCAATGGAAGTAATTTTAAACCTGCCACCAATACATATTTATATACAAGGAGCTGCATGGTCTACAGTACACTTTTGCATAGTCAAGTACCGACACGTAGATCACATGGTACTGACTATAAAAAAAACTGTTAGATGAACTCAAGGGAGCCCCTCCTTTTAGGAATGGCATGTGATGCCATGGTTCAAAAATTCAACATAGATAGAAAATATCAGGTTACAGTACCCAGATAAGAAGGACTGGGAAACAAGTACTCCAGTAAGAGCGAATTCAAACTGGTATATGTACAGACGACTGTAAAACGGACTACACTGTAAAAAAAGTTGCAGTAAAATTACATGTAAAATCGTTGGTAACAAAGTTACCTACAATTTTACAGGTAAATTTGCTTCATAAGGTAAAATTTCTACCATCTAGTAAATTTCACATGCTGATGTGTTTTTCAAAGATTGTACTGTAAAATTCGTATATAATATTTATATGAACTCTATATTTACCGAACACTGTAGTAATTCTCATATGTATTTTTATAAAGAGAGCAAGCAACTTACCTAATTCTTTTATAGCACCTAATAGGTCATACTGAATCGCTCAACCAGGGATCAAGAATGAACACGCTTACGCGAAACCTACGATTGTTTGTGACGTGTACATGATATCATTGAGTCAATAATAAGTTCGACAAACGAATAGAATTACCTACGCGCACAGATAAATAATCCAATAACCAATCACATTGCGGCGTATGAATTTCGTATTTTCCATGATATCTATAGTTTTACCCGAAAATTCAATTAAAAACAAATAAATATAAAAGATCCTCATATTTTTACAGCAAAATTAATAGTTCACTAGTAAAATTACTTTTAAAGTGCACTAAATACCCCAAAAAAATGTCAATTTTATACTTTTAAGTAAATTTTGAGAGTAAATACAAAATTGTACATGTTTTTTTCCTGTATTTTCCTTTTGAATTTTTGTTACATCTTAAACTTACATGAAAAAGCTATAAATTTTACCGAAATTTCTTTTTCTATGTTAAATATCCTAGAAAAAACATGTAAAACAAAATTTACATGATTTATTGTGGTAAATTCACAACGTTATTACATGTAATATTCCTGATTTACCATGGCAAAATTACTGTAATTTTTTACAGTGTACGGCGTTGGAGTTATACGAATATACGCTAAGAAGCCTAAAAAAGCTCTTTCGGTAAGTTTCAGCAATGACGCGACGGTGTTCCAAGCTGAGGTTGCTGCAATTCACCATTGTGTCAGAAAAATATTTGAGGGAGGAAAGTTGTACTTTTCCTCCGTAGGGCGGAAAATAAGTAACATTGACATGATGAAACTGCACATCTTATAATATGTGACATTAGCACATTCGACCCAGTCTGAGCCCATTTATGAGATAATTGCCAAATTATTAAGTATTAAATTTCAATTAAACTATTATTAAACACTTTTAAAACGACGCTAACTTGACAGTTCTCAAAAAATATTTGACAGATTAAGCCTACTATCTATCATGTCACTCACAGGTATGTCTTTATTATTTTTAGACATTTAGTTAAAATTGGACTGGCTGGGCAAAAAAATTGTATTCAAACCACGTGAGGAAAGTGCTATTGTAGGCATTAGGCAACTTTCCTGCCTTGGTTTAAAATATACTATTTGGTCACCACACTCACAAAATCGCTATAAATTTTCCTCTATCCAATAGTAAAAGTTAGGAGTGTTCAAGACAACAAACCGATTAAATATGCATTCATTGATGCTCTAAAAGAATATGTCCCAGAAAACCGAAAATACAACTAAACCATTCATTTGCTCTCAACGTTTTTGAGTTTTCATAGTATATCTACTCATTACTTCCACTAGAATTAAAGTGTTTAAAAAAAAGAAAATTTGCAGTCAAGTAAGATAATCTTCGATAGTGAAAACTGAGCGAATGACAAATTGATTTTTTTTTAAATTAAACCTCTTGTATTTTCTGTTTATTTGAAGAGTGTATTAAATTCCGAATGCAGTGTCGCTTTTATTCCTTGGAATTGGCCAATTTATGCCAGTTATGTATATGATGTAAAGTTAGGTTTGTGATTCATAAAAGGCAAAGATTCACTCGCCGTCATGCTGGTACCATCAATATAAATAACTATCTGAGAATGTCTTCTATTTATTTTGTATCTTAATATGTTCCACGTTGAACTTAATAAATAAATTTTGATTCAGGTCACAAATTACAGTGCCTAATATTATTACATTTGTACAGTTTTGATATCCAAAATATCTTGAAAATCACATATTATATATTTGAATATATAATTTCCAGAATATCTTGTATAAATATCACCATTTATGGTGTATAACAACGACTAGATAGCATTTAACGACCGAAATGAGACAAGTGAATGACCCCTATTTACAAAAACTCATTTCGTACAACTGTTTAATAGCCATGTCACTCGTAAAAAGGGTTATAAATCATTTCACCTATGAACTCCGCCAGAGGATGCAGATAACAAATCTTCTTAAGGCTTCTATTTGTGTTTCGGGTAGTTTATGTTGATATAGTCTAGATTATTTATTTTGACACACAGTTTTCTATAAATTATAAAACAGTTCATTCATTTTCAGTTAGTTTTTACATAATATTTGTTCACACAAATTTTTACGTCAATACAATGTCCACAAATACATGGGTGAACATGTGTTTTATAATTTATATGTTCTAAAATGACATCCTGTGAAGCATACAAAAAGAATTAATAAATTTAAACAATTTTCTCCATTTTAAAAATATTCCAGCAATTCTCTAATCATCCAAATAGTGCACGTCATATTTTAAAATATTTTTTAAACACATACATACTTTAGATCGTATCAATAGCATCTGTCAATTTAATAATTAGTTTTACGTTGATTTGTGCGGATGCCACAGAAATTGCTGGAATAATGCAATCGTCTAAATGGATGTTTTAAACGAATACCAAAATGTTTTGAAGCATGCTTGGAACTGATATTTTTAAGTTGAATAATTGGAATTCATTTCGTAAATAGAGTTTGAAATATATGACAAAGTACTGCAAAAATGTTTTTGGGCAGCAGAGAAAAAAAAAAACGTTTGACGTTGATTAAACGGAATATTTTTTCATAATAAATGAGATATTTAAGATTGTCTGCTTTATTTAAAATGTTCTTTTTTTGATGGAAATAAAAAAAAAGATTTAAATTAAAATTAGATAACGTTGTATAACCATCTGGTGACTTTTCTTTAATTCTGCTTAAATGTTTTTCAATACTAAATAGCTTACAAAGGAAATATTTAGATTTAAACTTAATACTTATTTCATTCTGAGCAAAAATAAAAATAATATATCGGGAGTATTTGTATAAAAGATTTTTGATTTTAATTGAACACACTACATATTCTTATTTTTGCTATCATAAATATAAAAAAAGATGTTTTAAATTAAAGTTTTAGTGTTTTATCTGTACGGATTAACAGAATGAATAACGATGGGACATTGATAAAGAAGAATCATCTACATGGTGACTACCAATTCTTAGCTCTTTTGTTGACAACACATCAACAGTTTTCATTTGACTATCTGAAAAGGATTGGCCGGCTAACATTACAATATGGCATTCCTTTATCGTACCTGGCCTGTGTAGGTGTTAAATATGCTGCCATTTTCTTTGTCAATTCTTTGCTATGGTGCTATGCCTAAAAGTTCGCTTCGTAATTTCACCATATTTTAATTACTGTAAGGGGAATCATTCATTTTCTATTGCTTAATAATTTTTTTTTTAGATAGGAAGAATGCGTTAAAGCACCATCTTTTCTTACTTTTTAAAATTACTTCTGCATACGAAGAGATCATCTGCCATGCTCCCCGGCTCTCTACCATTTTCTGGATGATATTATCAGGTGATAAGTCTCCCAGTTCTTCCACCAGGGCATTTCTTTCTGGGCTCCACCGAGAGAGCCTTTGGCCAGCAAATCAATAGGCACTACGCCTGCCACCACCAGAATGGCTGCCTCAGCGACGGTTCTGTAGGAGCTAGCAATACGCAATGCTCCTCTCTTCTGGACCACTGCTATCTTTTTGCGGTATTTCTTTCTGTCGAGGGCGTCCGCCCAGATCTTACATCCATATAGAAGGATGGACTCCGCAACCGATTTTAGGAGTCGTAGCTTGCTTGCAGAGGGTCCGCTGACATTGGCTATAAGACGACTAAGAGACACCACCATCTGAGCCGCTTTATTGGCGACAAAACAGATGTGGTTCCAAAACGTCATTCTGCTATTTAAGTAGACACCCAGGTATTTAATCGTCTTGGACATGATTACCTCCTCTGTTTCGACCCTCATGGAGATCTCCAGAAGTATTCTTCGTTCTGTAAGGAAGGCAATCCCCTGTCGTCTGCGTCGCCAGTTGCTTAATAATAGAGCACCATATTGGGTTAATAATAAAAGTCGTGGAGTAATAAATTCTTACGTTTGGGATTTCTACACTAATTTTATTGGATACTCTCATCCTAAAGTATTTATCACCTCTGTATGCAGTAGATATGTTAGTAATAATCAAAGTAATCCAAATTATTTGACAGTAATTACACTTAACAACTCACTATTTTAGGAAGAAGGTTTAAAAAAAAAATACCAATATCATGCTTTGAGAAAACATTTTCTTGGCTCATAGCCAATATTTAACTTTTCTTTTAAGTAATCCACAAACTTTCTGTGTTTTGAAATGTCAATGTAAACTTTTTTTTGGCTACATATTTCACCAAAAACATGACAGTATAGTATTTTTTGACCCAATGTTTGTTACAGATTTTCTGTTAATTATTAATCTTTATAGGAGTTGTATTCTTTCTCACATCTGGCTTTACTCTCCTCGGGTAACAAATTTTGTATTGTTGTACAAGCAGCATATGTTATATCTGAAGGACTACAACGTTCCAAATCAATTTTAAGACCTAACCCTAACAGCCAGAAATATTACATAGATATTTTTAAAAATATATTTTATAAATATTTTTCGTGAGAAGTTTTTGAATATATTTTTCATATTTTTTTCGAAATATAGATAAAATATTCAATTAAAATATTTATTTCATATTTTAAAATTAATGTAAGCGCAATATTTTTTTTCTAAAATATTTGTAAAATATTATTTATATGAAAATTGAGATTTTTATGCAATCTATTTAATTTGTCAAAATGAACTAAAATTGTTCTTGGTTATTTAGAATGTATAACGTCGATAACGAAAAGTTGAAACATACATAGAGTTGTCTAAAAGGCAAGAACTTGTTTTTTCACACTCACCATACAAGTTAATAATTCGTAATTCTGGCATCTTTTAAGGCATACTGAAGGTTTATCAAATTAATCACTATTTTTTAATTGAAGTGTTCTAAATAAAAAACAAACGTGTTTATTATCATTTTATTTGAATAAGCCAATAAAAATGAAAACTACTCATTTTAAGTCTAGCCTTGGCTGGTGCCAGGTACAACCCTAATGCGGTTTTTTCATATCTTCGGTAGTGGCGCTCTCATGGGTTTCCTTGTGGCCTCTAAAACAATGCCAATTGTATTAGATCATACTATGAATTAAAACATCGTACAACATTATCAACACCTACTAATACATTTGGAGCATTTACATAATTGAGTGGTAGCTACACCTAATACGATACTTATTTTTACTTTATTTCATAATATTTGGAACATTCTACGTACAAACAATAAAACAACAACAATGTGTATTCTAACCTCCTATTTGAGGTTATGACGCTTATCTACCGAGATGAATCTCTTAAGCAAATCAACTAGCAATTTATCTGGTAGATGCAGTACATATATGATGCATAAAATCCTACAATTATATTATTAAACGATTTCTGTACATAGCGATATTGGGCATTCCAATTATCTTATAAATGCCATGACGTGTTAAAAGTTTTGCTTACCTCGTAGTCACCACAAAAACTAAAACACCCCGCAACAATTAATTACACAGTTAACCCTAAATCTGTCCCTAATCGTAATACTATTATAACTATAACATGTAACGGACAAACGAATGAAAACGTTGATGATACGCACGTGCGCGTATGAATTTTATGTACCTAATCCATAGACGCATAAACAATACTAAATCATATAACACCGGCACCGTAATGAATAGAGGTGTTGTGTTGACGTTCGCAACTTACAAATATTACAAATACTATGGTACAAAACGCAGATATATTAATAGAAAAGTTACAGCGCTCCACTTAGATACTAATCAAATCATATTAGATATATATTATCTAATTTAATCTTTAAACTCTCATTTTAAATAAGTACATACCTACTTAATATGTATGCATATTTTTCCCATTTTATATTATTAGTCCTACGCACCAAATGTACAAAAGCAAAAATTCAATCTTTTTTTTACATGAAATAAATATTTACAGAAATACAAAGCAAAATATTTTTGTAGAGTTATGAAAAATATATTGAGAAAACATTTGCAATAAAATATTATTAATGCTACATAACATATATATTTTTTAAATGTTTTCCTAATATATTTTCTATAATATATTTTATGCATATTATATTAATATAACTAATATTCACGAAAGATTTCAATATTTTTTAAATATTTATAAAATGTGAAATAAATATAGTTGGTCACTGGGGAACATTTGAAATAGTAGTAATAGTGTGAAATAATATAAAAAAATATATCTGGCGCAATTATCTTCAATGGGTACTTGATAATAATTTCTTTCGCACTAAAAGAATTATTTACATTTTAAACTTTGGTAAAATATGCACTCCAATTATTAGTTTATGAACCAATACCAGATCTTCAAGTTTGAAAAATAATTTCATCGTTTCAATAACAATTTTATATACCCCAAAGGTATAAATTTCCCATTTTGACAACTTAATCAAAAAGGGAACGTTCAAAATGCATATCCATCATCGCCAGACAACCAGGTAAAGATAAATCCAATATACCTTATACAGAAAACATGATATCCCAGAAAAACAAAAGAAAACAATAAAGCAGAAGAAAACAAAAACAAAATCAGGAGAAACAAATTTCCGAAAAGGTTGCCAGCGAAATTCCATTAAGGCAGACGTCGATGTCGAATACAAATACTCTATAATATACATAATACAACGTCGGCCTCTCTTCAAGTCACAAAAGACCACGGAGCGATCCATTCCCAACCGCGCCATTGTATTCAAAATTGATATTTCCCGGTAAGCAGTAGCAGACCTGCGGGCAGATGCTTATCTGTTCCTGTCATTTCTCTCCGCATTACCGGTGATTGAAAAGTGACTGAGTGACTGACGTGGCGACTGGAAGAACGCGCGTTTAAACCAGCTACCATCGGAAAGGAGAACGAAGCCACATACATACATACAGGGGCGTTTCAATTTAAATGAACCAGCCCAAATAATTCTTTACCTGCTGTCAATTGTCATATCAAGAAGAAACAACTTTTGATGGTGGGTCTAATGATTTAGAATCATTTCTGGGGACGCTACAGGCCCCATCATTAAAATTTGAATAGGGAAGATGAGGCTTATGACCTATCATTCAAAAGGTCTTTTAGTTTTGTTTATAATAATAATAATCACAATGGTTTATTGTCCAACAGATTGCCAGTTACAGGACAACAATATTTAGAAAGTACATGCATATAAAAGAAAATACATAGGAAACTTAATTAATTACCATTGTGAATCGTTAATTTTATCATGAAAAATATCACCATAGTGCAGATCAGCTGAGCGGCACATTGTGACCAGTGGCGAGGCTTGTAACAAATTGGTCCTAGAAAAGGGTGAGGCAAAGGAGGAAGCAGAGCGAGAGGAATGTCTGGAAATGCGGAGATCTAAAGAGGAAAGAAAAAAAGAATTATCCATGACTCCATGAACCAACTTCCATATAAAACGTGCGCCGTGGGCATCCACGACGATAAGTTATATAAGGAAGTCATTGAATGTCTCTCCAATAAAGACATGTAATCGATTCCAGGCTGCGGATATGCTCCATTCTCCCTAAACATCCTTTTTCAAGTGATAGTTGCAGGTAGACATAGTGGAGAGACCACACACACTTGAGAGGCATATTCCAAGTTGCTCACAACAAAACTAAAGTATAACATTCTTAGTAATTGAGTATTCTGGAAGGATTTGCAGGAACGGATGAGAAATCCCAGTGTTTTAGATGCTGACAGGCAAAGGTCAGTGATGTGTGGGGTAAAACTTGAATAGTTTGAATAGTCAAACAGTACACCAAGATCTTGCACGGATGTAACTCTTTGCAATACAACATTGCTCAACGTGAAGGCGGAAGGAATTGGATCAATCTTTCGAGTATACGAGACAAAGCGGCATTCATTAATATTTAACTTTAATTTGTGTTTAGTACATCAATCAACCATATAATCGATATTAACATCAGCGAAGTTCGCAATGGGAATGGATAAATTTTGAGGTCATCAACATAAGCAAGAACTGGACAAGAGAAACCCTGCAACAAATCGTTGATGTACAAGATAAAAAGCAATGGTCCTAGATT
The DNA here is from genome assembly GCA_004143645.1 of Protaetia brevitarsis. NCBI lineage: Eukaryota > Metazoa > Arthropoda > Insecta > Coleoptera > Scarabaeidae > Protaetia > Protaetia brevitarsis. The sequence goes on from RXPK01000251.1 coordinate 232,143, forward strand.
AGATCCCTGTGGAACACCTGAAGATGGAAAAAATTCATAAGACTTGAAACCATTATAATGTACATATGTAGTTAGATTTAATACGTAAATAGGATTCTATTAAATGTAGCAGAGAAGTAGTAATACTAAAGCCGCATAATTTCTCAAGCAAAATGCCATGGTTAATACTATCAAAAGCGCTACTAAAATCTGTATATACTACGTCAACCTGACCCTGTCTGTCCAGCTCCCTACAAATAAATTGCGAGGTATTAGGACCAATATTAATTATATTATAGGACCAAATTACTAACTGTTGACCGCCCATGAACAAAACCGTGCTGATGAGGTGAGATAAAACTTTTAAGATGCTCATATAAATGACGAAATAAAAAAATGTCATCATAAACTTTGGCAAAATTTGATAAAATGAATATGGGTCGATAGTTGTTTACTTCAGTTTTTATACCTTTTTTAAATATCTGGTTCTTTGCCACAATTTAGGAAAAATCGACGTTTGATTTGATAGATTAATGATAATTGCTAACGGTTTAGCAAAAATCATCCCAGCATCTCTTAATAAAAACGATGGAATCAAATCATCTCCAGAAATATTATCATCAGGGAATGTAGACATAATGTTTATTAGTTCACTCTCAGAAATTAATGGCAACATGTATCAAAAAGTCATTTTTTTTTAAATCAGTAAGCAAAAAATGATTTGGACTTTAGTTTATCAAATGTTCGAAAAGATAACCATTAACCTACATACAATAGTACAGGGTGGGGTAGAAAGCACGGACGTTTTTTTTTAAGAAAACAGTATATCGTTACTTATGCTTAAAAAGAATTTTTATTAACAGAGACATATTCGCATGATGATGGCGATTTCACAAAATTTATGTTTAAAGACAATATCGCTCAGATGACGACTCTTTTCAGGGATGCATCTCTGAAGGCGCTCTCGGAAGTTGAATTCAATTCTCTCCAACATTGCTCTGTCAATTTAAACGACTTCCACACGAATTGCTTCCCTCAGTTCTTCAAGTATACGTGGTTGATGCTCCAAGACACGTGACTTAAGGTAACTTCATAGAAAATAGTCGTACATAGATAGGTGTGGGGAACGAGGAGGCCAATTAATGTCAACAAATCGGGAAATGACGAAGAACAGGTCGAATAGCTACCATTGACATTCTTGTTGTGTGGGCTGTTGCCCCATCCTGCTGAAACCAAACTCGCTGGATAGGAATACGTCTTCTTCTTAGTTCAGGTTGGAAGAATTCAGTGAACACCTGTCTTTACAGATATAATATCTAGCCAAGGAGGGCTCTAAGAGACGTTTCATGGGTCCAGAGCCCGTATGTGGGATTATTAATGATTCCGCAAAAAGGGAGATCTGGACCTGGTTAGATAAAGAAAGTACAAAGAAATGGAGGTCGACTGAAGGTCAACTCCATACTAAAACGCTGATAGGGGATGGGGATGGTAGTTTCTCTGATAACCTACTCAGGCGCAGTAAGAAAGAAGTTAAAACCATTACTGGGTTGGTAACTGGACGCTGTCCTCTGAAAAAGCATATATATAATACAGGACGTGTAAGCGAACCGTGGTGTAGAAGATGCGAACTACAGGAGGAAACGAGTTTACATGTAATCTGCACATCTGAGGAATTAAAAGTACTCAGGCAGAAATATTTCGGAAAGGATCTATTGGAGTCCTCGAAGGTCCTCAAGTTTCCACTGGGCAAACTACTGGGCTTTATAGACAACACCAAGCTGTTCGAGTGGAAATAAGAGAGAATCAATAGGGATGGTACAATGAGCACCTCGCTTAAGTGCCCGGACATCAAGTGCCCACCCGAACTTGAATGAATGAATGAATGAATGAAATCCCCGTTTTCATCTTGGGGAAAAAGTGTGGACCAATAACATGTGTACCAGTCACTGCACACCAAACAGTCACCTTAGGACCGTGCAATGGTTTCTGATGCATTAATTTTGGATTTTCACTGACTCAATAATGACAGTTTTGCTGATTCACCATGCCGTTCTAGTGGAAATGAGCTTCATCACTCATAAACAAAATAATGTTGTTATTTTGCTCAAGTAGGGTTCCCATTTCTAGAACAAAATTGAGTCGATGTAAATAATTCCCTATTTATTCCTACAAAATTGCCATTGCACAATGGCAATTTTGTAGGGATGGCTTACTCTGATGCTTGATATCTGTTGTATCGACATTACATTGCCAATCTGAAGACGTTGATATCTTCATTATTGACAACCCGATAAAAATGTTGTTTTTTGTTATGTGCGCCCTCGGGAATGATTTTAAATCGTTAGGCCCATCATAAGAAGTTGTGTCCCTTGATATGACAGTTAATATGAATCACAGCAGGTAAAATTAAAATTTGAAATGGCTCATTTCAATTGGAATGCCCTGTATATATACATATACGAAGCGAGAGAACTACAGCTGGTTAAGAGATACTGTTTTGGACTTCTGTTGTTGTCTCTTTGTAATCGGGCTTCGTTGTTTGTTGTGTTTCCGATGGCTAACGATAGCTTATCAAGAGGAATTTAAAAATAATTACGGAACGACGTCTGAGTGAGGCACGTCAGTACATCAATGCCGGGCATAACGAGTCGGCTTGTCTTCTGCACCGATGCCAAGATGATCTGGGAAGATACCGTGGTGCTCGGTTGTTGTTTGGGAACGAACGAGACACGGGAGGATGCGACGCATACGATTCTAAAAGGAGATTATTAAATCATACCGGTACGGTATGCCAAAAATGCTCCATGGAAGCGTTTCATTAAAGAACTGTACGCTCCAATTAGTGACGCGCAAGAGGGCCTTTGCTAATCATCCGAAAGTTTGGTGCGTTGAACTTTATTCTGCACCTGCTCATAGAAATCTTTTTCTTTTTTTCTGGAAAAAAGATCTTCAATTGTTTAGGCCTTTTTTGGGGTAGATGATTGTGTTTTAGTTAACAAGTTCGGTATTAGAAAAAAGAACAGGAAAAAATTTGTTCAGTCCAATCCTTTAATTCATTATGATTAATACAAGCGGTTTCGGCTCTAAGCCATCCTCAGGTGTATTACGTCATTTTTTCCTGGTTTTTTTCTAACATCGAACATCATAATTCCAGCCATCCAGAACTTACAACAATTTATCAAGTAAATCGTGGCCCAGGAGATGGGTGCATCGTTTTGCAATTGTTACAGACTTTCATCCAGTCGGAGTTGCAAATGGAATTATGAAGTCTTAGTCTAATAGATCAAATTTGAAATTGGCAGTCAGTAAATTCATTACTACAAGTGAACAAGTGGATAAAACAAAATTTGGTTGGTTATAACTAAGCAATGGTATTTCTGGGAAAAGGCTACATAAAATGTAGACTCTCTAAGAAGCGAAATATATACCTAATACAGATGTTTATGCTAGGGAGATAAAATTATCTGAAATATCTAATCAATCATTTTGTTATGAAAACGTGTGAATGTTCTTGACTGATTTTTTTTTGCTGATGTAGTAACATTTTCTGAATCACGTAATGTTCAAGTCGAGTGCCAAATACAATTTCTAACCAGGCTGGTTTTTCTTAAATGGAATTTTCCTAATGCCATCAGCTATTTTTTTTTTAAAGTATGGAAGTATCTGTTTTTTTTTTTTGTAGAAATTACATTTATTAACTTATTTAATTATTCAAAACAATTCAATGAAGAAAAAAAGTTTTGCTACTGCTGTTAAAACCTCTTCTACTGAAACCACTTGGTAACCATATTTGTTTGAGGTGGTTGAATTTTGGTATTTGATATCATTGTAACATAGCTTGGAATTAGAAAATTGGCTTGTTCTTAATATTAGCTCTATTGTATGTATGTATGTAAATAGAAGGGTGGTGTTACACTGCGACCTAAAAGATCTATTGTGTCCCCTATTCTTGCTGCTTTACAGCTCGCCTTCCAATCCTATTCCTTTCAGAAAGTGTAGGATGTCAGAGGGCCCCAGTCTAGGTAAGTTTTCCTCTCCCAGATGCAATGCCCTCGAGTTGCACAGTGCTACGCAGTTTGAGAGGAGGTGGATGGGTGTTTCATCCTGTTCCCCACAAAATCTGCATTCAGAATCTTTTTCCAATCCAAGCTTACTCAGGTGTCCTTTCAGTCTACAATGGCCTGAAAGTATTCCTGTTAATATGGGAACATTGTTCTTACTCAGGTTGATGCATTCTGTAAACCTCTTCTGGTTATAAGTTCCCAGAAGAATTTTACTTTGCCTCATTCCCTGGAGATTTTCCCAGTAACTTGATTTTCTCTGCTCCATTTCTATTTTTAGTTTCTTTAGTACTGTACTGCTACTTAACCCGCGAAAGGGTTCAGGCCCTACAAAAGGCATTCCAGCCTCTTTTTTGCGAGGTTATCCGTTATTTCGTTTCCTTCCACTCCTGTGTGACCCGGAACCCACAGGAGGATTACTTTATTTCTTTTGCCTAGCTCATTTACTTTCCCTAGGCATTCCCAGACCATCTTGGAACTGATTTCATATGAGCTCAGCGCCTTGATGGCTGCTTGACTATCAGACATAATGATAATCTCCTGCTTCCGATAGTTCCTATCCATATTGAACTCAACACATCTTTCAATAGCGTGTATTTCCGCCTGAAATATACTTGGGTATTTTCCCAAGCTTTCGAAATATGTAGTTCTAGGCCCATATATTCCTATTCCAGTTCCTTCTGCCGTTTTGGAGCCATCAGTATACCATTTGATGGCATTTCTATTCAAATTCAAGATGGTGTTATGATCCCACTCGCTCCTGTTACTTAGCTTTATGGTGAATTCCTTCACAAAGCTACATTTTTTTAACATATCATCCCGGGGCATATCCCAGGTTTGATCACCGTCAGGAGATTGAGGCCTATGCCTAATCATTCCTTCCTTGACCATTCTTAGTGCGGTTCTTTTCGCCACGCCCTCCACTACAATGTGGAGGGGGGCAAGATCCAATACTACTTCGATAGCTGCTGTTGGGCAGGTTCTCATAGCCCCCGTTATGCATACACATGCTAATCTTTGCACTTTCGAGAGGTTAATTCTCGCGGTGGCCAGATTAGTTCTTTTGCTCCATGCTACTGATGCATAGGTGATGATCGAGTTAGCTCTATTACCAATGTAAATACTGTAAATTTGCCACGTCTAAAACAGTTTTTTTTTAAATAAATATCTCAGTTGTCAGTACATTTCCAACCGCCATAAAAAGTGCTTAGATGCTTCAAAATTTCTAGGATTTTCTAGGAAGTGATACTGTGTATTTAGGTTCCATTCTTTCTTACCAACTTACTACAGCCACTGGCGGAACCACTATCCACCATGGATGTAAAACTGGCTTACTACTAGGTCTGGCTAATGATTACCCTAACATATCTTGGTTTAGAAAATATATTTATTTTCGATTCAAAACGTTTTACTTTTAATGAAAAAAACATATTTATCAATATGACAGAAATGGCCTTCTTGAATATATTTTTCCTAACACAAAAACAATCTACAGCGATTCTAAACCCCATAAATTTCTTTCAATTTTAACTTATCATCCAAGATGTCAAGAATAAAACGAACATTTTTATAGTAAAAAAATATATGAAACACGCAGCCAGGAATAAAAAAATATCCCCTGTTTATAGAAAGCACAACGCCCCCGTAGAGTAGGACCTTAGAGAACTGTACCAGGCTCGAATATCCATCTTTGTCATTCAACAGCTTGTCACCGACCGCAACCAGACCAACGCGTCGTCATCTACGGCTCTTATATACGCACTTGTAGTAGTAGTACATATCTGTCTGGCACACTTGGACCATTTATCATTTCGCCATATTTCTCCTGCCCTTTGTACGGGTCGAGGTGGCGTGGGGGCGCTGTGTCACGTCGACCTCCTACGTTTTTCGGCTGGTTCCAGAAACAATAACGAGTGGAAGCTGCACATACACACAAAGACGGTGTACGGCACACGGAGAGTTTCTTCTTTCTCGATTAATATTAGAAATAAGGGGGGCAGTTTTGTGTAGTAGCAAATGAGTATCAATTAATAAATGTCTGCCGCTGGCGTCTGTCTGTAGCGGAAAAATAATCTGGTACGTTATTGGGAGGGTCGGGAGAATTCGTTTTGCAGTAGTGCAGGGAGCTATTTCATTTCAGTAGAAAAATGTGGCGCAGTCAGTCGGATATTCTAAAGCTATTGCTTGTGGATTTCTCCACATATAATTCTATTATCAAAACAATGTTTTACAGTGCTGACTCCATCATATTTAGTTTACTATAACGATGCCACATCACAAAATCGTCAATAAATATTAATGTTAACCTCAAAAAGATACAATATCGTACAAAAAGCCTACATTTTATAAGAACATTTTTTTTATTGTACATTGCATGCGATTTCTTGTCTTTGATAATATTTACTTCAATACTAATTAATATTAATAGTTATCATTAAATTACAAATAGAAGAAAAAGACCAGCTGACACAGCAGTTCGCATTATCCTAGTTTGTATAATTGCTGTTATCCTAGTTAATGTATTCCATTTTATTTACATCTAATATTATTTTTTAAGTATGCCAACAAGTTACATAATACACGAATACATAAAATGTTCGACATTAAGCTGCGTTTATCGATTTTTAATTGGGACAACTAAGAATGGGTTGTCATTTTAATATATTCTTTGTGTTCACAAAAATGAATACACACAGCTGTGACACTGATGACACTACATACTTCAAAATACCTTACCACAAATTTTATTACATTTGATGCACTTTTCGGTACCAAAATTAGCTTCAGTGTTACTACTGATGTTGGTGTCTTAGGAGAATATTTTGGATCAAAAAGAATCGACAGACTGCATTTATTGCATCAACTAGAATTTTGTACTGTTTATGCCTCATGCAATTGTCAAAAGACGATGGAAGATGTGGTAAAGTTTTTCAGCCAAGTTCATAATTTTTTCCTTTCTGGCCTTGTCCTATAACTTTACGACATTCTTTCGATTGATCAAAAAAGGTTATTTTTGGATGAGTGCCACTTGTACTCCAATGAAACAATTCACAATGTAGTGAAACTTATAATGGGCAATACCTTTTGGTGTCCACCAACATAAAAACTATAAAAAAATCTTATTGGAATGCAAGGAAAAATGACAAGAAAGCTTTTCATAGCAGGTTAACAATCCATCAAGAATTGATTAATTATCTTTGCGTAATAAGTTTACCGAACAAATGGTAAGAAGGCTTAATTTGTTATCTTTTGGCAATTCATTTGAGACCTATTTGCTTAACTTCCATCTCTTTCCTATACAATGAAGGTGAAAACAAATTGTTTCATGACTCACATTGAACATTTCTGCAAGCTCTAGATACGTTGGACTTGAATTTTCCTTCATAAACTGTTAAACATCTTCTGAACTATTGATCTTCAGTCTTCCAGAGGATGCTTCATCGGTCAACATGTTTTTCGCGTCGCTGCTGTAGTTTTCATACTGTAAACAATCTCGACCCCAGTGACCAACTATATTTATTTCATATCTTATAAATATTTAAAAAATATTAAATCTTTCTTGAATATTAGTTATATTAATATAATATGCATAAAATATATTATAGAAAATATATTAGGAAACATTTAAAAAATATATAGTTATGTAGCATTATAATATTTTATTGCAAATGTTTTCTCAATATATTTTTCATAACTCTGCAAGAATATTTTGCTTTGTATTTCTGTAAATATTTATTTCATACAAAAAAAAGATTGAATTTTTGCTTTTGTACATTTGGTGCGTAGGACGAATAATATAAAATGGGTAAAATATGCATACATATTAAGTAGGTATGTACCTATTTAAAATGATAGTTTAAAGATTAAATTAGATAATATATATCTAATATGATTTAATTAGTATCTAAGTTGAGCGCTGTAACTTTTCTATTAATATATCTGCGTTTTGTATTATATTATTTGTAATATTTGTAAGTTGCGAACGTCAACACAACACCTCTATTCATTACGGTGCCGGTGTTATATGATTTAGTATTGTTTATGCGTCTATGGATTAGGTACATAGAATGCATACGCGCACGTGCGTATCATCAACGTTTTCATTCGTTTGTCCATTACATGTTATAGTTTATAATAGTATACGATTAGGGCAGATTAGGGTTAACTGTGTAATTAATTGTTACGGGGTGTGTTTTAGTTTTTGTGGTGACTACGAGGTAAGCAAAACATTGAACATGTCATGGCATTTATAAGATAATTGGAATGCTCAATATCGCTATGTACAGAAGTCGTTTAATAATATAATTGTAGGAATTTTATGCATCATATATGTATTGCATCTACCAGATAAATTGCTAGTTGATTTGCTTAAGAGTTTCATCTCGGTAGATAAGCGTCATAACCTCAAATAGAGGTTAGAATACGTTGTGTTGTTTTATTGTTTGTACGTAGAATGTTTTCAAATATTATGAAATAAAGTAAAAATAAGTATCGTAAGTATTAGAATGTAGCTACCACTCCAATTATTGTAAATGCTCCAAAAAATATTAGTAGGTGTTGATAATGTTGTACAATGTTTTATTCATGGTATGATCTAATACAATTGGCATTGTTTTAGAGGCCACAAGGAAACGCCATGAGAGCGCCACTACCGAAGATATGAAAAAAGCCATAGGGTTGTACCTGACAGCAGCCAAGGCTAGACTTAAAAATGAGTATTTTTCATTTTTATTGGCTTATTCAAATAAAATGATAATAAATACGTTTGTTTTTTATTTAGAACACTTCAATTAAAACTTCAAAAAACTTGTATAGTGAGTGTGAAAAAACAAGTTCTTGCCTTTTAGACAACTCTATGTATGTTTCAACTTTTCGTTATCGACGTTATACATTCTAAATAACCAAGAACAATTTTATTTCATTTTGACAAATTAAATAGATTGCATAAAAAATCTCAATTTTCATATAAATAATATTTTACAAATATTTTAGAAAAAATATAGCGCTTACATTAATTTTAAAATATGGAATAAATATTTTAATTGAATATTTTATCTATATTTAGAAAAAAAATATGAAAAATATATTCAAAAACCTCTCACGAAAAATATTTATAAAATATATTTTTAAAAATATCTATGTAATATTTCTGGCTGTTAGGGGAATTACAGTTTTATTCCTACTTATTTTCAATTATTTAAAACTAGAAATTAGACAAAAAACAAAATATATATGTAAATAAATGACCGATAACAAACAACTGCTATCGCTCAATAATTTAAATAATATTCATGGCACTTTATTTTATATAATAATCGCTCGAACTTATTTGGTTGCCCGATGATAATCTATATAATCGAAAAGCTTTCAGAATAATCCAAGTTTTTACTGTCATTTCACGATTCTTGGAACTTAATTCAATTTAACATTTTTTTTTTTTAAATGAATCCGAGCTTCTTCTGACACTACCATGACTAGCAACGTTTAGATTCGGTCTCAAAGATAAATCGATTTTGCCAGTGAGATACCGAGAAAAGTTCAGGAAAAAATCATTAAATTCGATTACGCAATATTAAAAAAATGTTATATATCCCGTAAGATACAGGCATCAGGGTTAATTTTATCGTCAGTATTAGAGTGGGAGGCGCGAGCTCTTAGTGAGATGCGCTTATCTAAATAATCCCTAATGCGTCTTGGCCACATAACAACTTAGAAGGCATACAATCTGTTTAGAACGTTTCTAGGGAATGAGTTACGAGCTTTAAGTGAGTTTTAAGTAAGCTTCTTTAGATCTCCCAGTATTTGTGAGTATAATTCTCGTTGATTGTCTCGAACGTTGTGGAAGATACAAAACTGAAATATTGCCGCCCGGGTCTTAAGTGGTAACGAAAACTATGTGTACCAAAGCGTAAGCGAGTCAACAGCAAATATGTGGCGCGGTACATCTCTTTCTTCCAGCAGACGACTAGTACGTACGTTTGTTTGTCTTTAAATAAGCTATTATACAGTCGGGGCAGTGTCCACTTAACATACCCGTCTTTATTGGTTAAGAGCTACTGGTTTCTGCTAACCCAGCTAATGGAATCTCAGTATACCTAACAGGCAAATAATAAGAAACAGGTGAAAATATATATATAAAAAGAAAGAATACTGTGCGAATTGAAGAGATTTTGCGATTGGACAAGACGGCCATTGAAATTAATACTAGGAGGATGTGACAAATAACAACTAAATTGTTAACATTTTGGGTAAATAAATGTATTTATGCATGGAAGATTTTACCATTTTGTGTCATCTGCGGTTCGATGGGTAAATAAAAATGATGTATGCGAAAACGTGCTAATTGCAGATATAATTATATGGTGCTGATTTTTTTTGTAGAATTTTCCATTGGCTCATGTTTCAAATCGTCAAAGGTTGGTGGTAAATTGTTGTGATGTGTAAAACTATTAACTAACAGGAAATACCAATAAACTTCAGTCTCACAAATTCTTTAATCTTCAAAAACACAATGTACATTTCGTTAGCTAAGCTAACATCTTCAGGTGTACATACAAGTGTATTGTCAAATACTAAATGCGTAAATATAGTAAGTATATCCTGGGCTACAAGGATTAATTATTAATTATCAGGACTACTATATTCAATAAATTCTAAATATTTGTAATTAAGGGGTGTTAAATCGGTATTGAGCAAGCTATTAATATAAATAGCTTCCCACATATTAAGATTCTTACAATTTGAAGACTTAATTAACTCTAAATCATCAATTGAAAAAGTATGTCCTGTATTAACAAAATGATACGCCAAAGCGGATTTATCGCCATTGTGATTCTTAATATGATATAAATGCTCTTTAAATCTAATCTCCGCATTCCTCTTTGTTTGACCTATATATACTTTATTACAAACACTGCATTTGATCTTATGAATCCCAGAACATTTTTTAAAAATCAATAATTTCAATATTAAATTTTAATTTATTTCTTAAAGTATTAGAATTTTGAAAAACCAGACTAAGATTGTATTTTTTACACAAGTTTAATATCTGGTTAACCCATAATTTATTAAAGTTAAATCCTCAAAACTTTTTATCAACTATTTTCTCTGGAATAAGTGTAGTTATATTTCTTAATAATAACCTCTTATTTTCTAACTTATTTTTAATTTTATCTATCACACTTTTCTTGTAACCATTAATTTCTGCTATATGATATATATATATTATTCTAATTCTTCTTTAAAATTATCTCCGAAAGCGGTATGTTCAATAATCTAGTTATTAAGAAAAAGAATGTTGTGTATTTTTGTTTATAGCTTGTATAAGATAAGTTGTGGATATAATTGTTTGTGTGTGTGGCTTTTCTATGTATATCAAAGTGGAATCTAAACTATTGTTTAACCGTAGCCACTCTTATGTAATAAAGAATATTGCGAGACAAACACATACTTTTTTAATTTTTTCCCCTATATTCCTGACATAAGATGTTTTAATTGTGTCATTCACCGACAGGATCTAGTCGCAAAAAAAGGTTACTGAATGCTTGCATGCCTCACTGGATTATATCATAAAAAAACAGTTAATAAAATCAAAAGCAATATCCTGAATCATAGATTATTTGCTCAGTTTTACGTAGAAAATAATGCAGATTATAATCGTCTAATATGAAATCTCAAGGTCATCAATTAAATTGAATTAAAATTGAAAATATAATATTTGTTTTTTTTTTTTTTTAAGAAAACTTGATGTCCTATACAAAAAAAGAAAAACTTGGCTACACACAGAAAAACGTTTTCTATTGCCAAGTATATCTATGTTCTTAAAAAAAAATACTAAATATAAGATAGTATTTTTTTTATTTTAGAGAATTTATTAGATTCAAGTAAATAAGTGTACTTAAATACAATAAATTATTTTCTTGAAATTCCACCAATTTCAAAGCAAAATTTATTTGTCACAAATGCTTTCCATCTTAATACAAGTACATAACTGGCTTTTCCATGCTTAAGGACATGAAATTTCTTCGCCCGAGAAATTAATTTCTTAGGATATTGAGAAACTAATTTTCTTCGCCCAAGAAATTATTTATTTGCTTATATATAAGAACGAGAGGTGCTTCGGTGAATTTAAACCGCAAAAATTGCATAACATTTAACATATACAGCATACCAACTTGTTTCTATTTCTAGTAACACAAATTGATAAGGAGAAATATTTTAGGAAGCACAAAAAAGCGAAAATGAACAGATTTTTCGCATATTCCAATAACATGGTACACACTTATAATATTTTTTTAAGTATTTGGGAGATAACATTTCCTATCGGTAAAATTACTCACATATTTGTTGCGCGTATGTAATTTTAATCGAAAATCCAGTCAGGAAATTCCGGGAAAATTTTATGGTTAAAACATAGAGCACCGTTTAAAATCTTCCCAAGAAAACGTAAAGACAAAAAGGTGTCTCTTTCCAAGAATACACTCCTCTGCAGTCGTTGATCATTACAACGTGAAATCGATTAGGAAGTATCAGGAAATCTAGAGACTGTTGGAACGTCCCACGTTCTTATAAAATAAATTGTTTAATTTAGGAATCAGATTTAGAATTATAATTAAGAATTTAAATGTAATTTTTATCGATTTATTTTAATTAAGTGCATATTCTTTCATTTATTACATATATCAAGTTTTCAAAGGTATTGATTTTTGCAAATTGCTTTTTGAATATACCTGTCTTTTGGTTAATTAGATTAAAAGCCTATCCCAGTGACCAACTATATTTATTTCATATTTTATAAATATTTAAAAAATATTAAATCTTTCTTGAATATTAGTTATATTAATATAATATGCATAAAATATATTAGGAAAACATTTAAAAAATATATATGTTATGTAGCATTAATAATATTTTATTGCAAATGTTTTCTCAATATATTTTTCATAACTCTGCAAGAATATTTTGCTTCGTATTTCTGTAAATATTTATTTCATATAAAAAAAAAGATTGAATTTTTGCTTTTGTACATTTGATGCGTAGGACGAATAATATAAAATGGGTAAAATATGCATACATATTAAGTAGGTATGTACCCATTTAAAATGATAGTTTAAAGATTAAATTAGATAATATATATCTAATATGATTTAATTAGTATCTAAGTTGAGCGCTGTAACTTTTCTATTAATATATCTGCGTTTTGTATATATTATTGTAATATTTGTAAGTTGCGAACGTCAACCACAACACCTCTATTCATTACGGTGGCGGTGTTATATGATTTAGTATTGTTTATTGCGTCTATGGATTAGGTACATAGAATGTATACGCGCACGTGCGTATCATCAACGTTTCATTTCGTTTGTCCGTTACATGTTATAGTTTATAATAGTGTACGATTAGGACAGATTAGGGTTAACTGTGTAATTAATTGTTGCGGGGTGTGTTTTAGTTTTTGTGGTGACTACGAGGTAAGCAAAACTTTGAACATGTCATGGCATTTATAAGATAATTGGAATGCTCAATATCGCTATGTACAGAAATCGTTTAATAATAATAATTGTTAGGAATTTTATGCATCATATATGTGCTGCATCTACCAGATAAATTGCTAGTTGATTTGCTTAAGACATTCATCTCGGTAGATAAGCGTCATAACCTCAAATAGAGGTTAGAATACGTTGTGTTGTTTTCTTGTTTGTACGTAGAATGTTTTTCAAATATTATGAAATAAAGTAAAATAAGTATCGTAAGTATTAGAATGTAGCTACCACTCAATTATTGTAAATGCTCCAAATGTATTAGTAGGTGTTGATAATGTTGTACGATGTTTTATTTATGGTATGATCTAATACAATTGGCATTGTTTAGAGGCCACAAGGAAACGCCATGAGAGCGCTACTACCGAAGATATGAAAAAAGCCATAGGGTTGTACCTGGCACCAGCCAAGGCTAGACTTAAAAATGAGTATCTTTCATTTTTATTGGCTTATTCAAATAAAATGATAATAAATACGTTGTTTTTATTTAGAACACTTCAATAAAAAATAGTGATTAATTTGATAAACCTTCAGTATGCCTTAAAAGATGCCAGAATTATTGATTATTAACTTGTATGGTGAGTGTTGAAAAAACAAGTTCTTGCCTTTAGACAACTGTATGTATGTTCAACTTTCGTTATCGATGTTATACATTCTAAATAACCAAGAACAATTTTAGTTCATTTTGACAAATTAAATAGATTGCATAAAAAATCTCAATTTTCATATAAATATTTTAGAAGAAATATAGCGCTTACGTTAATTTTAAAATATGAAATAAATATTTTCATTGAATATTTTATCTATATTTAGAAAAAAATATGAAAAATATATCCAAAAATCTCACGAAAAATATTTATAAAATATATTTTTAAAAATATCTATGTAATATTTCTGGCTGTTAGGGATACCATCGTTTTCTACGTATATTAATTAAGAAATGGGGCATAAGAGGCACTCTTCCTCCATTATTAACTTCTTGGGAAGACAGGCTACGTCATCTTTTTGATCAAGTAATCTACCGCAAATTACAAAAAACTGAAAAATCGCGCAAACTTTGAAGAGGGCTGAATCCTAGAGAAACGAAATTTAGAATACTTGTTCTCTAGAGTCTAAAAAAAAACAATTATTTTTTTTGCACTCAAAGGTTTTTTTACCTACCTACTTTATTTATCTAACTTACTTTTTCAGTATCTCTATACAAATATAAAATAAATTAAATTATCTATAAAAGTATCATTTAAATCGAATTTTCAATTTTCATTTAATACTAATCGCATTGACAATTTTAATTTGCGAATTTTATGCTCAAAAAGAAAACATATCAATATTCTTTTTTCATTTCTTCAGCCTTTCATATTCCAATGTCACGGAAAACACATGTTTGCCTACTATACCTATCCGAGCTACAAAACACAATTTTCCCCTTTGTGTTTCAATGCCGCCGTTCAGGTTCAGTATAATGTAACTTGTTTTTGTGTGCGCGTCCACCTATGTGTGTCTGTTGTATACGTATACTCACACACACTCCTATACCATGTTATAAGTCGTTTCTCATACAGCCTGTCGACTTCTAACAGAGGGACCACGGCGTTCTTTATGCTTTGATAGATGTGTCAAATCCGGGACAGGTATTGTTGAGGTTAGATAAATGACGGCCGTGGCAGTCCGTAGAAGCAAAACAATCTCCTTTGTTGGTGTTAATTTACTCTTTCGTTCGGCGTTCGGTCCCTTCGTATAACAACTAACCGGTCTATCGAGATTTTCTGCGGCCGCATCTGCTGGTGGTTGTTTCGTCCTTTCTTAAATTTATATTTTTACCGTGTCTGTTTCACTTGTTCGTAGTCCGTTGCAGTTCCACGCACGATCTACAATGCCGTTATTACGTCTTTTTTGGCCCCGAATATTAAATGAATGACATTGAGAAGCATGTGATAGTGTTAGTGCAGATTAAAATTTACTAATTGATACGTTCTTGTATCTACTTCTCCATTAAATATCTCATTTTATAAAATAAAAGTATACTGTTAAATTTTGATGAATTCGATGATTGTGTGACGATGTTTCCATTTTCCCGGGCTTAATTTACCACAGCAGATACTGTAGAATGGAAATATTTAGGAATAAAATTTGTTTAATTGTTCCTTACAACAAAAACAGGTTTCTTTACAAAACGATTTTTTTTTTTTTTGCAAAAAATTATCAAAGATATGTAGTTGGTTTTAAATATTGTTATTCTGATGCCAAAAAATCAAATTGAGCAAACTATTCCTTCACAGGTATAACACGTCAATGAGTATATTTGTTGTGCAGTAGCTAAATATCGTGAGTAAGCTATCCTAACAGCCAGAAATATTACATAGATATTTTTAAAAATATATTTCATAAATATTTTTCGTGAGAGGTTTTTGAATATATTTTTCATATTTTTTTCTAAATATAGATAAAATATTCAATTAAAATATTTATTCCATATTTTAAAATTAATGTAACGCTATATTTTTCTAAAATATTGTAAATATTTATATGAAAATTGAGATTTTTTTTGCATAATCTATTTAATTTGTCAAAATGAACTAAAATTGTTTTTGATTATTTAGAATGTATAACTTCGATAACGAAAAGTTGAAACATACATAGAGTTGTCCAAAATGCAAGAACTTGTTTTTTCACACTCACTATACAAGTTAATAATCAATAATTCTGGCAGCTTTTAAGGCATACTGAAGGTTTATAAAATTAATCACTATTTTTTAATTGAAGTGTTCTAAATAAAAAACAAACGAATTTATTATCATTTTATTTGAATAAGCCAATAAAAATGAAAAATACTCATTTTTAAGTCTAGCCTTGGCTGGTGCCAGGTACAACCCTATGGCTTTTTTCATATCTTCGTAGTGGCGCTCTCATGGCGTTTCCTTGTGGCCTCTGAAAACAATGCCAATTGTATTAGATCATACCATGAATAAAACATCGTACAACATTATCAACACCTACTAATACATTTGGAGCATTTACAATAATTGAAGTGGCAGGTACATTCTAATACTTACGATACTTATTTTTACTTTATTTCATAATATTTGAAAACATTCTACGCACAAACAATAAAACAACACAACGTATTCTAACCTCTATTTGAGGTTATGACGCTTATCTACCGAGATGAATCTCTTAAGCAAATCAACTAGCAATTTATCTGGCAGATGCAGTATAATATGATGCATAAAATTCCACAATTATATTATTAAACGATTTCTATACATAGCGATATTGAGCATTCCAATTATCTTATAAATGCTATGACATGTTCAAAGTTTTGCTTACCTCGTAGTCACCACAAAAACTCAAACACACCCCGTAACAATTAATTACACAGTTAACCCTAATCTGCCCTAATCGTATACTATTATAAACTATAACATGTAACGGACAAACGAATGAAACGTTGAATGATACGCGCGTGCGCGTATGCATTCTATGTACCTAATCCATAGACGCATAAACAATACTAAATTATATAACACCGGCACGTAATGAATAGAGGTGTGTGTTGACGTTCGCAACTTACAAAAATTACAAATAATATAATACAAAACGCAGTATATTAATAGAAAAGTTACAGCGCTCAACTTAGATACTAATTAAATCATATTAGATATATATTATCTAATTTATCTTTAACTATCATTTTAAATAGGTACATACCTATTTAATATGTATACATATTTTACCCATTTTATATTATTCGTCCTACCCACCAAATGTACAAAATCAAAAATTCAATCTTTTTTTTTTTATATGAAATAAATATTTACAGAAATACAAAGCAAAATATTCTTGCAGAGTTATTATTATAATATATTGAGAAAACATTTGCAATAAAATATTATTAATGCTACATAACATATATATTTTTTAAATGTTTTCCTAATATATTTTCTATAATATATTTTAGGCATATTATATTAATATAACTAATATTCAAGAAAGATTTAATATTTTTTAAATATTTATAAAATATGAAATAAATATAGTTGGTCCCGGGGTATAACCGCCCACATGGCTAAGACGGGAAGAAAAATGATGGATGTGCTATTGTATTCATGAAATGAACAGTTGGAAGGTGTCAACTCGTTACAACAACTTGATTTCTAAATGAAAATCCTTTGTATTTTTTCTTATTTAGGTTGATTCGCTTTTTTTGCACCAGAAAACAACATAAAAATGTTATTATCGTGATCCGTCACGAAACGAGCGAAACATTCCTGTTTAAAAATTATTATAAAATTATACCGCACGCCATATCCAAGCCTATAATTTATAACAACCTCCTAATTAAGCCCGTTCAATTGTTACCAGACGACAGACAGTTGAAACGCGGTACAATACACAACGTACTACGGTTTCCAAGACAAGCTCGACCTAATACCGTTCTCGCGTGAGCCGAACATCAAACAGTTGCCTCTCAGATAATTACGGCTTGTACCGGGTCTCGGGCTATGCTAAGCCAGCGGTACGCTGCTAATGTACCTCACCGCCTACTTATGTCATGTTTAACGTGCTGCTATTGCGCTGTTCGATCGTCAGTCGATGTTCACCATGCGGGATTGGCTCGAATTACGAGTAAGTGGATGTATTTGCAGTTCATCAGAGCTATCTGTCGGGTGTTATATTAATCGTGCTTTTGTGTTTGCCTCGGAAATATTTTGACAATTTTCCAGGTTTGTCAATGTTTATGTCAATAATAATAATAAAAAAAAAAACGCCAATATAAATGGATTTGACTGGCGGATTAATGACGAAAAAGAAAATTCAATTCTACTCCCTCACTTGCGTATGTGCAAATTTTAAAATTATTTTTACATTTAACCCTTTTGACGGAAACGACAAAAGTAAAATTCTACAAATGTAAATCTCTCTACGTATTTTTTTTTTGTATCCATGAACAGGTGTATCCCTCTACGTAAGTTGAAAAAAGTTGCGGCATCCTTGACGCATACCGACAAAAGCATTATCTCTCAAGATTGTTGTATGCAACTGCGAGCAATTTAGAAGTTGTAGATATTTTTTATAGGTGATTATTCCTTCAGAAAACAAATAATGAATCAATGTTGTGGGTTCCGCGTACAATATTTGATATCATACATTCGCTAGTAAGGATAAAACAATTTCTACCAAATAAATAATGTTTTACTACAAAACCAAATCTATTCAAAATTAAAATAAAAAAAAAATGAAAAAAGTAAAACATCACACATAGTTTATAAAATAGACTGTCAAAATTGTAATGGTCTATATATAGGTGAAACCATGTAATATTTGGAAAATAGAATAAAAGGACACAAATATAATAAAAATCTTACAGCTTTAAAAACTCAAAATCATACCTTTGATTTCAACAACGTAACAATTTTAAACAATGAACAAAATTTAAAAACACGTAATATACTTGAAATAATTCAAATTTATAAACATAAAATCAGTCAATGATAAAACCGATTTACATATTTCACAAAATTATATAATTTAATTTTATAACTAAATACAATATTTTAAGAACTAATTTAATTACAAAATGCAAAAAAAACAATAATCAAAACATCCTATTTAAAACGCAATCTTAAATAAAACATAATAATATATTCAAAATCATAGTAAACAAAACAATTTGTCATTTATTAACGAAAACATTTATTTAAAATTACACATTTACGTTTATTTATATACTTGAAAAGCTTTTCAATAAAGCGAAACGTCGTACTCATTCATGTTTTTAATATTGACGACCTAAAAACCAAGAAAAAAAGAATTTAAATAAATAATGTTTTAAGCACCAGATTTTGACAGTTGAGAAATATGAGATCCTGATGTGAATCAATGTTTATATTTATGTTACATGTCTGTCTTTGTTTTTTGTAATCTAATTAATAATTATTATTAAGCAATAATTGTAATTAACACAGAAAGGTTACAACGATCACATGGAGATTACGACATTTGTTTCATGCTGGTAGTTAATACAAAATTAGAAATTATAATTCTCATGCAGTTATACGTTCCATTTATACGAAATTAATTATACATATATGTAAATGTGTTTATATTTTCAATTGATTTTGTATCAGCAACTATTAATTATTAATTGAGGCAACTGGAATTCTAGTTTGGATTATTATGGC
The DNA here is from genome assembly GCA_004143645.1 of Protaetia brevitarsis. NCBI lineage: Eukaryota > Metazoa > Arthropoda > Insecta > Coleoptera > Scarabaeidae > Protaetia > Protaetia brevitarsis. The sequence continues at coordinate 251,904 of RXPK01000251.1, forward strand.
GTTTTTCAATCAGAAAGAATTATAAATTGCAACGGTATAATTGACACGTTTTGATTTATAGCACAACTATTAATAAATAAATCCAAGAAATATGTGATAAATAGTTCGATTTGAGTGGCTCTTATTCAACAATTTGCTAATGCGTTTTACATTGAGGATTTACTATCTTCCATTTATTTGGTAAAATGTTTCAAAACTTTTACTTTTTCAACAGTTCTCGTTGAATGTTTGGGCTGGAATTATGAGTGATTATCTAATTGGACCGGTATTTCTACCAGGAAGACTTACTGGCGTGGTGTACACTGTAAAAAATTACAGTAATTTTGCCATGGTAAATTAGGAATATTACATGTAATAACGTTGTGAATTTACCACAATATAAACATGTAAATTCGGGGTAAAAAAATTCGGTAAAACTTATAGCTTTTTCTTGTAAGTTTAAGATGTAACAAAAATTCAAAAGGAAATACAGGAAAAAACATGTACAATTTTGTATTTACTCTCAAAATTTACTTAAAAGTGTAAAATTGACATTTTTTTGGGGTATTTAGTGCACTTTAAAAGTAATTTTACTAGTGAACTATTAATTTTGCTGTAAAAATATGAGGATCTTTTATATTTATTTGTTTTTACTTGAATTTTCGGGTAAAACTATAGATACCATGAAAAATACGAATTCATGCGCCGCAATGTGATTGGTTATTGGATTATTTATCTGTCCGCGTAGGTATTCTATCGTTTGTCGAACTTATTATTGGCTCAATGATATCATGTACGTCACAAACAATCGTAGGTTTCGCGTAAGCGTGTTCATTCTTGATCCCTGATCGAGCGATTCAGTATGACCTATTAGGTGCTATAAAAGGCTTAGGTAAGTTGCTTGCTCTCTTTATAAAAATACATATGAAAATTACTTTAGTGTTCGGTAAATATAGAGTTCATATAAATATTACATACGAATTTTACAGTACGATCTTTGAAAAACACATCAGCATGTGAAATTTACTAGATGGTAGAAATTTTACCTTATGAAGCAAATTTACCTGTAAAATTGTAGGCAACTTTGTTACCAACGATTTTACATACAATTTTACTGCAATTTTTTTTACAGTGTACCGCAACTTTTTGTAAGCAACGCTGCCTGAGTTTCTGGAGGATGTACCATAAGAAGATAAGAATTGCAATGTGGTTTATGCACGATGATGCACCACCACATTCCAGTTTGGTTGCTCGTAATGTTTTAACAGCGACATACGGAGATCGCTGGATTGATCGAGGTGGGCCACACTCATAGCTTGCTCGATCTCCAAACTTAAACTCCCTAGATTATTTCTTCTGGGGATCTCTGAAGTCAATAGTTTACGCTACTCCAGTGGAGAATTTGGACGATTTGCGAAATCGGATAATTGCTGGGTGTAACTCAATTAGAAACGACCCTGGTGTGTTTGAAAAAGTTCGACAGTCAATGACGAGAAGATTGTGATGCTTTTATCCAGGCTGGAGGAAGCCATTTCGAACATTTATTGTAGATTGAGCAACTTTACATGTATTTTTTGATAATAAAATGTTGTTACTGTCGCAAATCTTGTTCGCCCTGTATTTTCGAAACAAAGGGGGTTTTCAAAAATCATCATAGGACAAAGAATAACCCTTTGAAATTTTGCTGCATGTTTACCTAACACCCTGTATATTTAGAGGAATTAAGAACACGTGGAAGATTGTATTGGTTATGTATTATATGCAAATTCTATGTAGTGGAAGAGATACAAATGACACAAAAACTTGTGTATTATTTTTCAATTCAACAGTCAACATTAATTATCATGCCTCTTTACGCCTTTTTACAATTTATTGTTTTGTACTTATAACACCACATCTGATTTTGAAACAGTGAGAGAGAGACATCTAATATAAATGCACAAGAATCTCTCGAATAGATATTTCCTGTCTCATCTCACCATAAATGCGCACATTCGAAAACGATCAACAAATACATAAACAATGTTCGTGTATTTCAGTTATATAAGTATCCACACGTCCGTTGTTGAATCCGTTGGCAGCTATCACATGTATACGTCATTATTATTCTGTTAAAACGCGTTAATGCACTTATACCTTTGTATGATAATGTGTTTATAATTTACATGTGCCCGGACGAACTGACAACGTATAATTTCTGTTTGATCGTATCGTGGTACCTTCCTATTAAAGTTGAATTTGAAATAAGTTATTTGTTGTACGGAGGTTGGAGCGATAATAATAATAATGTGACGATGGAAAGTTGATTACGCTGGTAGATTTACGAGTGTTATGGAAGACATGGCAGTGGCGTAGAATGCTAGGACCGATTCACACTTCTTATTTTATTCATTCAGTGCAAGATAAATATTAGACGAATCTGTAAAGGTGAGATAGTATTTTGATGTAGTAACGGCTTGTGAAATATCTCGGATATCGCATATTATAAAATACGAAGTCGTATGTGAATTCCTGAGGTGCAAATAAACTTGTTTACATAGGAAAAACATACATTAAATAATCGCCTGACGGTGTTATTTACGACGACACGCCGATAATTAGAGGGCATTTATATTCAGGCTGATTAGAATAATGGCGGTACGATGTTAATTCTCAGCGGGCCGCGGTGTACCGCGCAGTATCAACCATATACTCCCGGATCGTTTCGACTATAAACGCGATCGAGTTAATAATATATCCACGCCGATGATAACTTGGCGCGTTAGGTCGGACAAAGACGGATAGCGAGATAGGTGTACAGTTTTGAACATTCAATTTTGTACTACGCCATCTGCATCCACAAGGATGGCTCGTCTTTTGCGCTCATACAATTATTGGCAGATAAGTGAATGATCCCTAGTGACCAACTATATTTATTTCATATTTTATAAATATTTAAAAAATATTAAATCTTTCCTGAATATTACTTATATTAATATAATATGCATACAATATATTGTAGAAAATATATTAGGAAAACATTTAAAAAATATATATGTTATGTAGCATTAATAATATTTAATTGCAAATGTTTTCTCAATATACTAAATAAATATCTGCAAGAATATTTTGCTTTGTATTTCTGTAAATATTTATTTCATATAAAAAAAAAAGATTGATTTTGTACATTTGGTGCGTAGGACGAACAATATAAAATGGGTAAAATATGCATACATATTAAGTAGGTATGTACCTATTTAAAATGGTAGTTTAAAGATTAAATTAGATAATATATATCTAAAATGATTTAATTAATATCTAAGTTGAGCGCTGTAACTTTTCTATTAATATATCTGCGTTTTGTATTATATTATTTGTAATATTTGTAAGTTGCGAACGTCAACACAACACCTCTATTCATTATGGTGCCGGTGTTATATGATTTAGTATTGTTTATGCGTCTATAGATTAGGTACATAGAATGCATACGCGCACGTGCGTATCATCAACGTTTTCAATTCGTTTGTCCGTTACATGTTATAAGTTTATAATAGTATACGATTAGCGCAGATTAGGGTTAACTGTGTAATTAATTGTTGCGGGTGTGTTTTAGTTTTTGTGGTGACTCGAGTAAGCAAACTTTGAACATGTCATGGCATTTATAAGATAATTGAAATGCTCAATATCGCTATGTACAGAAATCGTTTAATAATATAATTGTAGGAATTTTATGCATCATATATATATACTGCATCTACCAGATAAATTGCTAGTTGATTTGCTTAAGAGATTCAGCTCGGTAGATAAGCGTCATAACCTCAAATAGAGGTTAGAATACGTTGTGTTGTTTTATTGTTTGTACGTAGAATGTTTCAAATATTATGAAAAAAGTAAAAATAAGTATCGTAAGTATTAGAATGTAGCTACCACTCCAATTATTGTAAAGCTTCAAATGTATTAGTAGGTGTTGATAATGTTGTACGATGTTTTATTCATGGTATGATCTAATACAATTGGCATTGTTTTAGAGGCACAAGAAACGCCATGAGAGCGCCACTACCGAAGATATGAAAAAGCCATAGGGTTGTACCTGGCACAGCCAGGCTAGACTTAAAAATGAGTATTTTTCATTTTTATTGGCTTATTCAAATAAAATGATAATAAATACGTTTGTTTTTTATTTAGAACACTTCAATTAAAAAATAGTGATTAATTTGATAAACCTTCAGTATACCTCAAAAGATGCCAGAATTATTCATTATCAACTTGTATGGTGAGTGTGAAAAAACAAGTTTTGCCTTTTAGACAACTCTATGTATGTTTCAACTTTCGTTATCGACGTTATACATTCTAAATAACCAAGAACAATTTTAGTTCATTTTGACAAATTAAATAGGTTACATAAAAAATCTCTATCTTCATATAAATAATATTTTACAAATATTTTAGAAAAAATATAGCGCTTACATTAATTTTAAAATATGGAATACATATTTTAATTGAATATTTTATCTATATAGAAAAAAATATGAAAAATATATTCAAAAACCTCTCACGAAAAATATTTATAAAATATATTTTTAAAAATATCTATGTAATATTTCTAGCTGTTAGGGCAGGCACGTAGCGATATCACTGCTTTTGATGACTAGTTCACGGACGCATCCAACACTAGCCAGGGCATAGGAGCCAGTATTTGTGGACCGAGCCTTAATCAAAGGATATTCATAAGTCTGGAGAAGCATGCGATGGTCTTCAGGGGAAAAGGTATTTGTCCTTGCAGCCTGCGCAGAAATGATTGCAAAGGGGAGTTGCATGAGGAGGAAAATAAGTATAATGACTGACAGCCAGACTGCTATCAAGGCACTCTCGAACCCTGTAACTAGGTCAAAACTAGTTGGAGACAGCAAACAATCCCTGAATACACTGGCACAAGACTACATACACGTTGTCTCTGATTTGGATGTCAGGATATGAGGATATAAAGGGCAATATAATAACCGACGAACTAGCCAAGGAGGGCTCTAAAAGACACTTCATAGGTCCAGAGCCCGTATGTGGAATTACCAATTACTCTGGGAAGACGTAACCAACATGGTCATATCTGTAGAGAGAGAAAATCTATCTATCTACAACAGGTGTTTTGAATAACCTGTAAACGTCTTTTAGTGCAATAATCTAAACATGGATAATACACTAGTACAACGTATAATAACACAGACATAACAAACTATTCACGCATAACTTTGTTTTTAAAGAGAAGCTTAAAATTTCTTTATTTATATACAATGCTCTGAGACGAATGTATGTGCCCTGACATAACTTTGCTACATGTTCGTGAAATCTCCAATCATTATCTAAAATCACTCCTAGTATTTTTAGGTTTTTTTGAAAAAGGTATGACATCTTGATTTATTTTAATTTCAAATCTCGGTTCGACATATAATCTGTTTCTTTTAGAACAAAATAAAATGGCAGATGATTTGGCAGGATTTAATTGTAAATTGTGGCACACCGGAAAATTCTTTACAAGATCTAAGTCTGTATTTACATGCATCGCCGCAATATCAGCGTCAGATGGCCGGAAAGAATACAATAGCTGTGTGTCATCTGCATAATCCTGCAATAATACATGCTTGGTAACTTCAAACAAATCACTGGTATACAACACAAATAACAGCGGTCCCAGCACTGATCCTTGGGGCACACCAGAACAGATACTGCCCACGTATGACTCAATGCTATCAACAATAACGCTTTGCGCTCTACCCGCAAGATAGGTTTTAAAGAATGATAAAGATGTAGCATCCAATCCATAATAACGCAGTTTCGCACACATACAGAGGAAGTCTTGAATGCTGGTAGTTACGTCATTAACAGGTCGGTAAAGTAAAAACAAGCGTAGTTTTAATAGAGATAGAGGTATATAACATAAGTCGTAGCTACTTACGCTATACGTCCATATTTTATTAAGTATCAACAAACTAGTTGAAGTGAGATAGAATACGCCGAGTAATGCGTAAATAAACCTTTCTTAATGTTCACTTCAGGGCATGCACCACGCCATTTTAACCCATTTTACCGCTCCGTTGACATTTGACATCTGCTTTTACTGTTTATTGACCCTTCTTTAGGTTTGAATTTTTACTTACTTCTATTATTTCTTTTACCAAAAGTTCTTTTCAGAGCTATAGTGAAGTAAATCGTTTAGTTTGTGGTAAGTTTAGAGGTGTTAAAGAAACATACAAAGATTTTTTTAGGTTGCAGTTCAAGATGCTTGGTAAACGACTTAGTTCTTGTTGCCAAGAGTTGGTCAGTCGTTATACTAGTGTATTCGAGGAGGAAAGCGAAATGGAAGTCCTCTAATATCCGTTGATGCGGTCCATGAGGTAAATTGTAATTGGCTATTATTAAATTAAAACTTACATACAAATTGTAGAGAGTTGTGAATGCTTTGGGCATTTCTGTGAGTATCATCTACAACACAAAGCGCAAGAAGGAAGCTACATCTGCTGTTCCTTCATCGATTGCTTCAACAGCCCTGTACAAGCCACGATTGATGCCCAAAACATGTGACGTGTCAGGAGAAAAAAATGGATGTTCGTAAAGTAATTTATGGTTAAGGTTTATGTTATTGATGAATTACTTCGAGCACATGGGCATAAAGTTTCAAGACTTCCTCTGTATCACTGCGATTTCAATGCTATCGAATTTATATGGGCTCATGCGAAAGGATATTATAATAACCATATTGGTCGGGATGTTATGGCGATAAACAAGTATGGGAATGTGCAAGAAAGTTTGGACAGCTGTACACCAGACTCCTGGCAAAATTGTATAAATCACACAGGGAAAATAATTAAAGAGTGGTACAAATGTGAAGCAAACATGACTTTATTCTGACAGTTAATTGCGGATCAGAAGATGAGAGCGAAGACACAAATTAAATAATTTTAATTTCACTATTCTTTTCTTTCAATATTGACATATTTTAATTTAATTTACTGCAATATTATGTTTTGTATATACCATTGTATAGAAATTATGTTTGCTACATAAAAAAAATCATCTTTCGTTTAATTAATCATTGGTAACGTATATTAAACTAAATACTTTATGTTGCTTGAATATTTTCTACATTTTAATTTGCAAATAGGTTTTGATATGAGAACTACATTATTGTGGTAATACATTATTTCATTGAGAACACATTAAATAATAAGCTTAGCCTGATCACGAAAGCATGGTCATAGAGAGTTCACTATTTAGAATCCTATTAGTTGCATTACTCATGATTGTTGTTAAAACGCAACGTTGACTAAAAACTGAACCAATCCTTTCAGTTATAAAAGTAAATCTATTAAAACTGCGTATAACCTCATTAAATTTGACAATTGTCATTTCGGACAGTTCATTGTAAACAATGTTGGTGTGCCTGAATTTGTTTCAGACGCTGCATACGTCATAAGTAAATATGACGTAACTACAAACATTCATGATCTGGCCTGTAGGTTGTTCTATCGTATAGAAGGCCTTCGAAAAATCTGAAGACTTGATGTTCGTATTGATTGTCTGAATATGTGATAGGCAATAAACACGTAAGTATATACATTTTGTACAAAATCAAACGTCCCGAACTGTACACATTCACATTTTAATGTGATGATACGACGAAGCGACAGAAATGACCGCCGGGTTATAGAAAAAAACGCCGCAGAAAAAAGATAGGAAAAACCTCATTATGAAACCTGTCGTTGGTCGTTTCGACGGTCGGTAGTTAACATGAATAATTCAGGCTATTATTTCCTCATTTCGTACGATGAATACACACGAAATTTATCGTCTGACGTGAATGGTAAACGCGGAGAATTTAATTCCGAACGCGCGTGTTTGTCAAAATATTTTCGAGCGGCTTTCTATGTGTTTCTATGTTATATACATACGTGAACATTTTATAATTCCGTTAATAAATGAATAAAATCCGAGCCGCAGAGGTTTTTAACGGGATACGTGTCCAGTTGTAGAATTCTCACAGGTCTTAGGTTTTTGATATTGGTCATAAATCTCAATAAATTATCGACGAAATAAAATTCTAAGCATGTTAATTTATTGAATTAATTTCCAGGTAGATATTTGTTCTATTAAGTTATTCACGTTTTTTTTATGACATGTTATTTTTTGCGTCTCCATTCAAAAATACTTATTTTGCAGTACACTGTAAAAAAAGTTGCAGTAAAATTACATGTAAAATCGTTGGTAACAAAGTTGCCTACAATTTTACAGGTAAATTTGCTTCATAAGGTAAAATTTCTACCATCTAGTAAATTTCACATGCTGATGTGTTTTCAAAGATTGTACTACTGTAAAATTCGTATGTAATATTTATATGAACTCTATATTTACCGAACACTGAAGTAATTTTCATATGTATTTTTATAAAGAGAGCAAGCACTTACCTAATTCTTTTATAGCACCTAATAATAGGTTATACTGAATCGTTCAACCAGGGATCAAGAATGAACATGCTTACGCGAAACCTACGATTGTCTGTGACGTACATGATATCATTGAGCCAATAATAAGTTCGACAAACGAATAGAATTACCTACGCGCACAGATAAATAATCCAATAACCAATCACATTGCGGCGTATGAATTTCGTATTTTCCATGGTATCTATAGTTTTACCCGAAAATTCAAGTAAAACAAATAAATAAAAGATCCTCATATTTTTAGCAGCAAAATTAATAGTTCATAGTGAATTACTTTTAAAGTGCACTATACCTCAAAAAAATGTCAATTTTACACTTTTAAGTAAATTTTGAGAGTAAATACAAAATTGTACATGTTTTTTCCTGTATTTTCCTTTTGAATTTTTGTTACATCTTAAACTTACATGAAAAAGCTATAAATTTTACCGAAATTTCTTTTTCCATGTTAAATACCCTAGAAAAAACATGTAAAACAAAATTTATATGATTTATTGTGGTAAATTCACAACGTTATTACATGTAATATTCCTGATTTACCATGACAAAATTACTGTAATTTTTTACAGTGTACTTCAAAGCAGGCAAAAATGTCAGTAAATGTTGACCACATTAGATTCCACATGACAGACGTGTAATAAATTGCCATTAAGCTACTGTTCAACCGTGCCAAGATGAACTGGTATCTTCATTGCACTTATTATTGATAAATAGACATTAAACTAGAAAGAAATTTACAGAAAAAGATTCATACTCGGAAACGTCAAAATACTAACTCCCATATTCATAGTCTAGGCAAAATCTTAAAGAAAAGTATGACTTACGCAAGGAGATTCAAATATTTGCTATTGAGAAAAGAAGCAATACTTGAGAAAAATAGTCAAATCAGTAGATTGTCTTTACTCGTATAACACATCAATGACTGTAAATTTGTTGTAGAACTTGGTGTGTGTAAACTCTATTATACAGGATATTCCACGTAACTGATTCATTAAAAGTTTATGATGTCCTATTATTTACTTATATTTGAGATTTTGGCACCAGTATCTGTTCGATTGGAACTATAAATGCAAAATACCTTAACCAAAATATCACTTGCGGTTGACCGGAAATGGATGTCAACTTTGTTATTTTAAATAGAATGATATAATTTTTTATTCATTTTTGGACTCTACAACTATAAATACATCAGTTTTCATTAGCTATTCCTATAGCTACATGTTGCCGTTTTCGAGTTATTTAAGTTTTTCTTTTTTTTTTTAGTCATAATCATTGCATCATTGAGAAATTAATATCTCGGTTAATACTGCAAGTAGAGACTCCAAATTTGCTATGTTATGAATATAGATATAACCCTAAGAAACGGTACACACACTTTACATTCTAACATACAGGGTGTTCAAAACTGAGGAACAAAGTGACATATTTTCAAATGCAGAAAACTCTTTTTTTTTTAAATAGAACACCCTGTATTTTAATTCGGAATTAGGAAGTAAATATCATCCCCTATCACTTTATATCAGCATTCCCTATACCTATCTTCAATAGATTTTGAGAATTGAGCGACTTTTTGTTAAACAGACTAAGTAGCCCTATCTTTAAATGTTTGTGTAGCTGGCTCTAAAATGGATTCACGTCAAATTCATGTATTATTTTTGAATAACCATACAAGAATGTCTGTTCGAATAGTCATTTCTATTAATATTGCGTGGTACGAAAGTGTAATTACAATGATATACATAAACACTTTTGGTTAGTCAATGAAATTGACATTAATCCCATTCAAAGCCAGCTACAAACACACAAAGATAGGGCTACTTAGTCTGTTTAATAAAAAGTCGTTCATATCTCAAAATCTATTAAAGATAGGTATAGGGCATGCTGATATAAAGTGATAGGGGATGATATTTACTTCTTAATTCCGAATTAAAATACAGGGTGTTCTATTAAAAAAAAAAAGAATACTTAGTCTGTTTAACAAAAAGTCGCCCAAATCTCAAAATCTATTAAAGATAGGTATAGGGAATGCTCATATAAAGCGATAGGGGATGATATTTGCTTCCTAATTTCGAATTAAAATACAGGGTGTTCTATTTTAAAAAAAAGAGTTTTCTGCATTTGAAAATATGTCACTTTGTTCCTCAGTTTTGAACACCCTGTATGTTAGAATGTAAAGTGTGTGTACCGTTTCTTAGGGTTATATCTACATTCATAACATAGCAAATTTGGAATCTCTACTTGCAGTATTAATCGAGATATTAATTTCTCAATGATGCAATGATTATGACTAAAAAAAAAAGAAAAACTTAAATAACTCAAAAACGGCAACATGTAGCTATAGGAATAGCTAATAAAAACTGACGTATTTATAGTTGTAGAATCCAAAAATGAATAAAAAATTAGATCATTCTATTTAAAATAACAAAATTGACATCCATTTCCGGTCAACCGGAAGTGATATTTTGGTTAAAGTATTTTACATTTATAGTTAGAATCGAACAGATAATGGTGCCCAAAATCTCAAATATAAGTAAATAATAGAACATCATAAACTTTTAATGAACCAATTACGTGGAATACCCCGTATTGCGATCCATTTATTACATAATTAGAAAACAAATTAGTACAGCTCAAATACAACCACTTTTGTTTTGCAAATACCGAGCAAAAATTAAATTTAAGATTGGGTAATTTTTAATACCAATTAGAATTTATTTTGCTAAGCTTTGCCGACGATTCCATCAGCACTAGCATTAAAATCCTCATCTAACGATCGGCAACGTAGATTTAATAACGATAATAATCAAAAAAATCATGAGTTCGTGGTACAACCAAAAAAAAAAAATATCGTCCCAAGTGGAAAAAACAATTAAATCTCGAGTGTAGATCATTTGTTCCGCCTGATCGTCGATTGTTCGGCCCTCATTCGCATTCCCCGATCGTGCTGATAATCAGAAATCCGCCGAACATAAATCACTTTTTTTCTCAAAGCCGGCCGGGTTTCGGGTTAGAATAAACACGGAGTGACCGGCTACCTCCAGACCAGGAGAATTCTCCGGAGAAAAAAATGTTAAACAGCGCCCCTATACGTGTCCGTCCTTCTCACTCCCTCTTCGTCTCACCTGATGGATGACGGCTACTGGTTTTAACTTCAGAAAGATGCCGACTATAACTTACGACCGTGGAGCTAATCTCCGTTATGTTGGTCGGTAAAATAATTTTTCCGGACACAATATACCATAAAGGCATAATATTGTGGCTGTGGTTAGATTTTTTTTTCTTTCTTCCATCGTGTCGATTCTATTCTTTCTGTGGAAGCTCGCCTATACAGGCATTGTAATAGGCTTGATGGGACTTTCATTCATTCATGCGAAGTATTAGATAAATTCCTGAGGACGTAACATACCGACATTCCCTAGATCAGAATTGATGGCTTTTTTCGAAGCATTCATATAAGTTTCAAACCTTGGAAGACCATTCATTAGCAAAAATGCAGTTTTAAAAATTTACATATTCATTCATACAGACAACTAAAAAATTGATCGTGTTTTGCGCGCTAACAAGAAGTGGAGGTCATGGGAGAAGGTTCGCCTGCGATAACCGCACAAGCCTACTCTACTTATTTGTGAGATTATGTAAATGTCTTCACACGTGTTCAGGGTACATTAGCAACTATTATTGATGTTTTTTTTTTCTTTCAAAAATTGGGAGTGTGAGTAATATTCGTGTACTGGACTGTGATATATCTAAGCATAGAATGTTGTTTGTAGTTTTACCCATCCTTATATCATGTTAACAACAAATGTGTAACAAATGCTGAACGAGATATCTTGGTGTTATTTATATAGTTGTGGCAATGTAAACTCTGCCTTCAACTATTTTCATAATATTTTGATGGATTGCATAATACTACTTTCCCAGTGACAAAGGAAAACATTAAAAATAATCGAAATTGTGCTTTCGATTGTGTTGAACATGATATTTTTTTAACCAAACTTGCATGGTATGGAATTATAGGTGTAGTAGCACAATGGTTTGAATCGTATTTGCGAGGTAAGCTCCAATTGGTGAAGATTCGGCATAAATAATTTTAAATCTTTTGTTTTACCTGTTAAAAGAGGAGTGCCTCAAGGTAGTGCTTTGGGTGCTGTACTTTTCTTAATTTTTATAAACATCGTTGACTGTTTGGTTGCTTACAAAATAATTATGTATGCTGCATTAAGTGTCATAATGTTATTGCATCAATTAAAAGTAGCTTAAAAATGGAAAATCAGTTAAAGGCAGCTTTGAAAGATATGACAATATAATTTACTAACAACAAAACTATATTTAAATGGTAATCAAACAAAATATGTAATTTTCCACACTATTCGAATTTCAACGCAACTTGATGTGGTCCAGTTAATTTAGTATCTAGTAAGTAAATAATTAAATTATATTATACAGGAGTAGATGGGTTTTATTCAATAAGTAAACGTTTTGAGTTACAAAAGATTTATTTATTTCTAGATCAGATAAAACACATACATGTTGTTTAAAGATATAATGATACATTTTTAAAATAATTTAACACAAATATATACTTATATAATATTATTATTACGTAATATTGAACCATTTTAATACAAAATACAACCTTACATACTAACATAATTTCAGCAATTTTGTGTGTGTATACGTATATTTGTTTCTTAATAATAATTATTTTGGAAATCCCCTGAATATTATTGAAAGATAAATACTAAAAATAAATAATTTAAACCCCTTTGTATTGACATACTTATAAATTAAATAATGAAATAAAAAATTGGTTGGTAGAAGTCAGAAGAAGAATCCTTGGTGATGGGGCGGTTATTAACCCCTGGCCAAGTCGCACGGGCGAAGAAAGAGTGTTATCTACTCGGGGAAACTTGGTTAACGTGGATCGAAGAACGATACGGGGCAGTTCGCTGCGGGCACCAACCACCTTTGCAGAGTGGGATTACCAATGCCCTGCCCACGCACCTCCCCTTCGTAAAGGGGCCTTCCACACATCCGCCAAGTCGCCACCGAGAAACACTACAGTCCCAGACCCCGATTGACTAGATACGACCTGGGATCGTCTAACCGCCAGTCGTCGATGCAGCCGCTGGTAGAATATAGTAAAAAAGAGGCTTGTCTAAGCAACTTAATGCTTGTCAGACGCGCCCCCCCGCTGACCCAAATCTCCCCCCTAATCATCATCATGAGCCCGGAAGAATCCAGTCATCACAATTGACCGGAACGAGATTTGAACCTGCGGTAACCTGACAATAGTCGGGACCCTAAGTGAGGCCTTAAGGAGCTCGGCTATCACAGGCTGTGTAACGATGATAGTAATAATAAATAAATTAACAATGAATATCAAAAATCCGCGTACCCCCACCCCCCTCGCTCTAAAATGAATTAAATAATAAATAAAATATTTAAGAAGATAAAATATTATATACGTATATATACACTTACAAATAAATTACAATTTATCAAAAGGAGCCATTTGAATCTTTGAAATAAGCGATCGCTATTACAATTTCCTTTTCATGAATTATTACGTATCGAGTCGTTTTAATACAAACAAAAGTAATGTATCCCTTTTATTAATACTCAGCGCCATTTTAATAATTTTTAATGTATAATAAATTTTACTGAGTACATTGTATATTTATCTGTGAATTAAATATTTGTCAGCAATACCAATTTCGGAAAAAAACCCCAGATGTTCGAAAATAAATAAATAAAAATATATATATTTACATCCGAACCACTGTTCCTATGTATATTAAAGTGAAATCCGAGAAAATTAAAACAAAAAAATCTAACTAAAAGTCCGTAGATCGTGGGTATGCACCCGTCGGATCGATAGTAGTCAGGGATGCTCCCGAAAGGGACCCCAAACGGTATGCGTGGGCGCGGATATCGCAGCAGTGAGAAACGAGAGAGCAGGCTTAGCGTGGTGAGACCACACCCGCACCAAGTAACTACCCTGGGACCCTACGAGCCACTGACCGAATGCGCCCAGTCAGCAAGCATGTGCCCTACCCGTCACCGACAATCTACGGCCGCTAAGCTAATTTTTCTAAAGTGACAGTTAAAGTGTTAAAGAAACAAAAATAAAATTCGCGTTACAACCGCTCGCGATTAACATTCATCAATCCCACAAACGATGTACGAACGAAAAAATAAAAAAATAACCTAAGCTGCTAACTAAGAAAATAAAAAAAAATGACGGTAGTTACAAAATCGCGTTCTCCTGCCCTCCACTTTTAAATGATCTAATGTAAATAAAAAAGGGAACAGCGGCATTTAAAGAAGTAGTACATAAATATACAATGCACGTACAAATAGTCATTACAATTAATGATAACCGCAGGAAATGTGAAACAATAAAATAAATAAACCCATCTAGTTAATTAAATCATAATATCAAAAAGCCGCGAACACCCACCCACCCGTTCAAATCACTTTAAAAAAATAAAACATTTACAAAAAAAAAGAGTTTATCAATACTCGCGATTTGAATCCTTGAAATAAGCGATCGCTATTACAATTTGCTTTCCCTGAATTATTACATATTGAATCGTATTAATACAAACTAAAATGAAAATTAGTAATTAAATTTTTTGAATTGATATTTAGCGTTATTTTAATAATTTTTGCCATGATATATAATAGATCTTACTACACACCTTGTATATCTACCTGCAAACTAAATATTTGTCAAGAATACCAATTTCGGAACACCCCAAATGATAGATACTAAGATCCGAACCACCGTTTATATATGAAAGTGAAACCCGAGAAAATGAAAATAAAAAAAATCTAACGACTAAATGTCCGTAGCCAGCCGAATCAGAATAGTCAGGGATGTCCCTGGTCGAAGGACCAAGCGGCATGTAGGGCGCGGCCATCCCGGTGGTGACGCAAGTGAGAAGGTGACCCGTAGTGAGAATGGCAGGAGATATAAGTAGGCACATGCCAGAATCCGTGAATGAAATAACCTATTACTAGTAGCACCAATTTGAAATTGTGTACGTATACCGAAGAATTATTCACATACTTTAAAAAGGAACATAATAAATATATAACATACCATGAAATATTCTTTGATGCCACCATAAAAAGGAACCCAAAAAATTGTATAAAGGAAAAACATTGAAGATGAATCAATAACAATGAAGAACATATGGGTATATCATAATAGGATTCGCTTGAATATGTTTGACGAAATTCCAAGAATATGACGCTGTTTTGGAGATACAGAAATAGAGGAGCACGCTTTACTCATATTTTATAATGATGTATATAAGGGTTATAGTGCGGTTGACTCGTATGGTATATGTATACGCATAAATGGTAAATTATTCATGATGACAGCAAAAAATAATAACCATATTGCCGAAAACTGCTCAATTGGAATTAGAAGCAAAACAATGTATTATTGACGATAAAATCTTCAAATATAAATTTTACCCTATTATTTACTATTGCATTCGTACAATGCATATATTATATTCGATGAACTATCACCTTAAAAATCACGATTCACTAGAAATACCAGTTCACACAAGAACAGCGCCATAGAATAATTTGGGACAGACAGAAACAGAACATTTCAGTGGAACATTTATTCTTCAGCACCAACAAAACTAATTAACTTCAAACAATAATAATGTTTGCAATATATATGAAAACTGTTATAATATTAAAGGTGTGGAATGGAATTGGCACATTCCTGATTTTCTATTAAGGAATAGAAAATGAAGGTAGAAAAAGTTTATTTTGTTTAATAAGATGAACAATAAGAATTCAACAGAACTACCTATTAGTACATACAGCACTGCTACTAACATTACAAGAAACTAGAGATGGTTTTGATATCGCAGAGCTGATGTTGCGAACCCAGTTCCGGCCGGCGAGCAGATGGTGCTAGTCTCTGATGGCCATAGCTGCTTATCTCCGCTTGCGCCGTTATTCTACTCAGGCCTAGAACCGATGGACATACTCGAGGTGGTACAGAGCGTGTACGTCCTTGAGTATATAGGGAGCCATTTGAACTGTGACAAAGACTCCCGTCCTTATGTTGCGCTATATCATAAGTCATAAGGTTACTCGAACCCAAGTTAGATGTTGTCAATATTTCTTAAATTTGAAGCTATCCTTTTTGGATTAAATTAAAGAAAATATTTGTTATTGTATTACATATCTTGATATATAAACAATCAATACATATTTCCCCCCCCCCCCCATATATTCTTGAAGGACATTAGGAGTTATGAGCGAAAAAATACTTCTGAGTTTTATAAATTTTATGACATAAGCGTTAATATTGAGAATGGGCATAAAGAACATCATGTTCCACTAGGAAAATTGTTTGTTTAAAGGTTTGATAGATGAGTTTCCGAACACCCTGTATGGGACTTAGTGATGAGCATCTGAATGTGTAAGGGCTTACCAAATATTAAACTTTATCGCAGAGTGTAAACGTGAAAAATATCCACAAAATTGCGAATACGGCAGAAATAGTGTGAGTTGAGTGCGGCAAATTGGTCACAAACGATACAAGGAACTCATTACTTTTATAAGAAAATTATACCATTCACAATCAATTTAGACCAGGCAAGTCGAAGTCAGCATCTGATATAACCGCAAAAGGTACATATTCCACTTGTCAGAATCAAATGACTATTAATGAATTACCAAATTTTAATACTTTTTCCGGTAAATAGTTTCCCTTATAATGATCAGAGGAATCCATCATACGACGCCCTGTATAATCGACAGTACCAAGAAAATTGTGTCACGTAGTCTGACATATGTCACCTTTGTGAAGCACTCAGAAAGCACCTCACTCTCGCTGCCTGCCCACCACCACACCCGCACCAAGTGACTACCCCGAGACCCTACGGCCAATCCGTTGCGTCCAGTCAGGAATCATGTGATGTACCCGTCATCGACTTAATCTACGGCCGCTAAGCTAATTTCTCTAAAGTGAAAGTTAAAGTGTTAAAGAAACAAAAATAAAATTCGCGTTATAACCGTTCGCGATTAACATTCATCAATCCCACAAAACGATGTACGAACGAAAAAACAAAAGATAACCTAAGCTGCTAACTAAGGAAATAAAAACAAAATGACGGTAGCTACTAAATCGCGCTCCCCCCTCCCGCCTCCTTTAAAATGCTCTAATATAAAAAAAAGAAACGGCAGTATTTAACTAAATACGTAGATATACAAGGCAAATACAAATAATAATTACAATTAATTAATTCCTTCTTGTTTACAATTCTTAAGGAATTCATAACCCGTCGATGTTTAGAGAGAACCGCGCGAAAACACTAAACGATAAATAGAAAACACGAATTAAATAACGCAATCATAACTAAAGCTCTAGTAAATACCTTATGGATTCGGCCCTTGGATTCTCTTTCTCGCGCTAATTCTTTCGTCCTCCTTTCCGCTGTTTAAATTCCTGTTGTTCCAAAGTCCAGTGCGTTGCTCCGTGGTGTGGATTATCCTGCGATAATAATACTGATAATAATAATCTTCATAATGGGTAATTTATTGAGTATTAATTAAATTCATCAATTTTCCAAAAAATACATCAAAGGAAGAAGTTGAAAATTTCGATTTATTGCGTGCATCATCACGAATACAAAAAAAAATAACATAGGGAAGACCGAGTTAATGAAATTTAAAAAAAAATTAATAAATACCTTATTGGATAATCTCCCCTTCGTCCAATCCATTCTTCGATCTTCTATTCCTCTTGAACTCCTCGTCCAGAAATCCGAAGGCGTATACATTTTGGGATAATCTCCTGGAATAACAATAACATAATTAATAATATTAACAGTA
Source organism: Protaetia brevitarsis (assembly GCA_004143645.1). Classification (NCBI taxonomy): domain Eukaryota; kingdom Metazoa; phylum Arthropoda; class Insecta; order Coleoptera; family Scarabaeidae; genus Protaetia; species Protaetia brevitarsis. The sequence continues at coordinate 270,224 of RXPK01000251.1, forward strand.
GAAAAATGCTAAATTAGGCGTTAAAGATATTTTAGAACATAAATACCATTCTATTACAGAAGAATTTTTTTAGAGCTGTTCATTTAATAAAAGTTGCCAATATGTCAATTAATAACTTTACCTAGCAACTCTAAATTATAAAAATTTTAAACATCTAAATCGCCGAACGAATACACGGTAAAAATTGCTCGAAAGGTGTGATTCGATTTGATTTAGAAGTGAACACTTCTAAATCAATTGTGGATTTGCCAAAAACAGTATTTAAAGATCCACAACAAAAACTTTACTGCCAAATCCTAGAATTTGATCTATGTATATCGGCAAGAAAATAATGTATATAGAAATAATATCCTTGGTTGCATATCTGCACAACTCACAATTAGTAATTTACAATTTAAATCAATTAATTTTGGTAATGGAAAGAGTTACATTATCCCAAAAATATAAACACAAAAGAGACGCTGTATTCAAATTAAATTTAATCGCGCTACAATTGGTTCGGATAGGTTCGGAAGTATTCGTGCATCATACTCGACCGACGCGGAATTCGTGAAAAAAACTTGCATGTCCAACGATGCATACAAAAAATTCAATGCAGGAAAAGCATTTGGAAATACATTATAGCAATATCAGAAAATATATAATACTCAAACAGAAATATAAAGTTTCAAATTCAGATCCAAATAACGCGTAGAATGCAAGTTTATATTAATATTTCCCAAATAAATAATAATAGCGTCACCGACATACCTCTATTTCCGCAGCGGAGTAATTACAAAATAAAATCCCAAAGTGGTTTGATTTCGGTAAGAAAATGATGTAGATAGAAAGAATATCCGATTCTTATAATCACAAAATTCACACACACGGTCAAGATAATTAATTTGCGTAAGGCGAAAAGCGACGCCATTCGAAATATGTAAACGCAAAAGAGACGCTATATTGAAGTTGACTTATGCGCGCGAAAATTGGTTCGGGCAGGTCCGGAATCGTTCGCGCATCGTCATCGACTCTGGCGCGCGGAATTTGAGAAAAAAACTTGCATGCCAGATGTATATGAAATAAGATTGATATGTAAAACAAAGGATTTGAAAATGCATTAAGAAGGAATATAATATTTATACGGAAATATGAACATTTTAAAAATACCATGCAATAGTGCCTAGAATGCATATTTATTATTAATATAAATACGCATTCCAGGCACTATTACGCAAATAAATAAAAATAAATATACATCAACATACCTTTGTTCATTCAGCGCGAAAATTTCAAATGAAAATCCCGGGGGCGATTCGATTTCGGCAAAAGAATGATGCAGGTGTAGAGAATATCCAATTCTCAGAATCGCACAATTCACGCAATTACTATTACACAGTATAAACTGATTAATTTTCGTCAGGCGAAAAGCGACGCCGTCCGAAGTATGTATTTAAATGCGAATAGACGCAGTATCAAACATCACCCTATAATACAAAAAAAAGCAGGTTCGGATTGGTTGGAAATCGTTCGTGCATTATCGCATAGCGATACGGGGTTTGAGAGAGATTAACTTCATGTAAAAAAAGGTTTGGAAATATATTCAGGTAATGTAAGAAAGGTCGTAAATATTTAAGCTGCACCATAAAAACGTTTAAGGACATTAATTCAACAGCGCATTGAATGCACATTTATAATATTATAACTTTATCGATGTATTTTAAATAAAAGTATTTCTTTTCACATCAATACTTTGTTATTGAATTATAGTTTTGTAAGGAGCTACACATTATATACATATTTCCTACAATAATATAATAAGATATGAAACGATGTATGTATAGATATAATAAAGTCATAAATACATATATAACTATCCCAAATATGTACATGCTCAATAAGATGACACTTGCAATTAAGAGAATCGATAAATTAAAATAATGAAATTGTATTTATCACATTAATTTTATTGAGAATCACACAAATTAAAGTTTGTCAATAAAGTAAATGAACTAAACCAAAATAAAAAAATATAATATTGGTATTAAAATGCTAGTCCATTCTCGATTGTCTCAATCGAAAATTTATAAACGCATATTAATAACGTTCAACATTATATATCTTTTGTGTGTCAATCAACAAAAAAATATTTATAAAAGCGTGATTATATGGTTTCCATTTAGAGTCTTTAATATGATTCAAAGTGACGGCGCTGGGTAACTCATTCACTTATGTTCATAGCTGCACTACATCACAAAACTTTCTTTTCTCTCTGTAAGGCGACAATATTTTTAGGCAGCCATAGATAAATCCAACCATATATTATATACAGGGGTTTTCATTTTATTTTAACCACTATGCTACTATGCCCGTTACTATTGCAGATACAAATATATGTTGTAGTGGAAAACTAATTGAATGAGAATTATAAATGGAAAATTCATTTTTAATGTGAAGATATTTGCTAAAATGTCGCTCTGAAACTACAGTATGTATCTCTAAAGGATAGCAATAATTATAGGACGACTTTTAAGCACTATTTACAGGTGTCAATTAACCAACGCTAATTAATAATTAGGTCACTTTAAAAAACGTGTGTAACACTCGGTTGATATTAGCATACATATGTTTCACCTTACCAAGAATCTTCAGTGCTACTGGTCAACCTAACTTCAATTAAGGAGTTTAGAAGGGAAGGTCGACCAATTTATTATGTGAATGAAACGTAGGCGAATGAAGGTAATACAAAAGAAAAGATCTGGATAGACAACAGTGTGGAAAACCGACGCGACTTCAGACATTAATTGAAGGGTTGCCTACAGGATTAAGAAATCCATCAGGAAAGGAAAGAGGCTTATTGTTTTACATGTTGGATCTAATGAATCATGGCTTTATTGATGGAGGATTGTTGCTTTTCGAAGGCAAGAAAAGATTATCATGAGGAGATGAATGCGGGAGTTTTTGCAGAATGGTTTGACAATTTGTTGCGAAAATTACTGGACAATGCTGTTATAGTCATAGACAATGCAACATACCATAGTCGTAAATTGGAGAAAATTCCAAAAAGGATATAAGTAGAGAAATGGCTGCAAGCTAAGCAGATTGAATTCAGAGACGATATGGTTCGATCTGAACTTCTGAATTTAATCAAAATTAATTAAAAAAAAAGCAATAATAAAATAGTTTTAAGATTGCCGGCTTATCATTGTGAACTTAATCCAGTAGAATTGATATGGGTAAAAATAAAAAAATGAAGTGGCATCCAAGAACAATACATTTTAAATTGAAACAAGTGAAAGAACTTTTATTACGAGCTATAGGAATCAATAGGTTTGTCTTTCACAGAAAAGAATTGTAGTTTAGTTCTTGCTATAACATTTTTTGAATCATGTAGAACTGCCTTCAAAGAATAGCAATTTATTAACTTTAATTTGTGTTTACGTGAGAGTCACGTTTGTATAGTTATCAAAATAAAACTTTTTTAACCCACATCTTAGTTCATGTACACTTCTCACAGGAAAAATCGGGACACCAGCAATTCAGAAATTTAAAATTTTTTGATTGTAAATGCAACTTTCGGAGGACGTATTGACTTATCATAGCCATAAATCACTTAATTTGTATATTACTGCGATCAAAGTAACGACTAGAAATTTAAACAGAAAAATAAATATATAAAGAGAAAAAGGTTTATGTATAGAATAAACAAATCGGAGTTTCGATGGCGGCGTTTCCTTTAGAAATACCAATGAAAAAAAATACATAACAAAAAGAACTCTCTAATAGACGGCTTCATTTAGAAATATATATGTATTTAATTTGTTTGATGTTATGTAGAGATAATTCTTTTTTAAGAAAACATGCGGTGATAGGATTTTATTATTTAAAATTATGTTACTCGTTAGTGCTGCTTTGATATTAGTTACGTACTTGGATTTATGCTCGCGATTATTAGTTTAGCAATAGATAATATGTCAGTCAGCCTAAGTTTTGGGATAATGTGATTTTCACATATTTATTGACTACACTATTATTGATGTATAATTACTATGTTGTTAATATTCTTAAATATTGTATTACTATAAGTTTCTTCTATCTATAAAAATACCAAAACCAGGTTTAAGATTATTTATAAAATTCTTAATTAAGCATTAAGTTCGCAAAAATTATTTATTTTATGAACCTCCGTTTATTGTATTTTCGGGAAATATATTTTAGCTCTCGCCTGTGTAATCTGACGTCGTTGATCTATTTCTTGAGATATGGCCAACACTGGGTCTCTTTACAAAAGACAGGTTATTAACAATTATTTAAAATATTATTGGATTTATAATACATAACAAACATTGTAAGAAAGCATATTGTTCGTCAATCTCAGTTAGTACTAAAATATTTATTGTTGAATTTGATACATTTAATACGTTTTCGTTGCTACTGCCCGAAGCTGTGTTACAGACCAAAAGTGTTTGCTAGTTTCAATAAAATAAACGACATTGGATTACATAACGATAGTTAAGATATATTCTTGAAAATCAATAAACGGAGGATTATAAATAAATAATTCTTTGTGAAATTAATTGCTTTAAAATTTTGTAAATAATCTTCAACTGTTTTGGTAATTTTTTAATACATAGAAAAATATTTTGTAGTAATACTATATTTAAGAATACTAAACAACAACAATAATGAATACATCAATAATATGTATCTAATGTATGAAAATCACATTGTTCAAAAACTCAGGAGGCTGATTGACATATTGTCCATTGCTAAAGTATTACATGCGGGCATAAATCAAACTAAGCAATTTATATCATAGTAATAGGTAATATAATTTTAAATCCCATCGCCATATGTTTTTTTAAAAAAGAATTACCTCACATAACATCAAACAAGTTAAATACATCATGTGTATTTCTATTGTGCCGTCTACTCAAGAACCTTTTAGTTGTATGTATTTTTTTGCATTAATATTCCGTTTCGGTATTTCTAGGAACACCGCACCGAAATTCCAATGTGTTTATTTAATGTATAAACCTTTTTTTCTATATACATATATTTATATTTCTGTTTGAATTTTTAGTCTTTACCTTTGATCGCAATAATACACACAAAAAAGTGATTTATGGCTTTGATAAGTGCATATATCCTCTGAAAGCTGCATTTACACTCAAGAAATTTTAAAATTCACGATTGCCGGTGTCCCGATTTTTCCTGTGAGAAGTGTACTTACATTCAACTAGAATTAATGATCATTTACAGCTGCGTTTGCCTCTAACACGAGTAGCAAAACGTTATGTGACATTTACAGGCCTTGAAAAAGTGTTTTATCTGGTAATATTTACAGTGTAAATGTGGCTTTATTGCTTTAAAAACAAACTATAGAAGTTATTATTTACTACTTGAAACTTGCCAAAATTTCAATTTTATGACTATGCAGATTCCTTCAAGGTGTTGCAATTTTTTTAGCACGCAGTTTAGAATGAAACGGTAATAAATGCACTTCTTACAGTCAAATTAAAAACATAAACTAGAAAATATTATATTTTCGCGGCAAAATCTTCCGATATATCCCCATACCGCCATAAAATGCATATCCTCCCCGTCCGTATAGGAAATATTATATATCGCACGCGGGACATAAACGTATACACCGGGATCAATTTTTATGAGTTACGATTACGGCCCCTGTTTCCAGAATGGATTCTACAAAAAGGGGGCGGGCAGAGGGGTTGCCCTCGTCGGAAAAGAATTATCGTTTTCCGATGTTTACGACGTACCGTTCCGATTTCACGACTGGAACGGACGTAGGAGCGCATATCGGTCGACGGGAGGCGGTCGTTATGCCGGTTTTATTGTCTTTTTAATTTATCAGGTCGTATTTTCGGGACGGTCTAACCCGGCATCGTAAAACGAAGGATCTGGAACGGAGTGTGCGGTGGATATCGTACCGAAAACGGTCGAAAATCGCGTTTTTCGAGAAATCAGGCGAGGTGTACACGGGCGCGATTTTATCGTCGCGATATTTACGCTCCATGTCGCTGAAGGATTTAAAGCGATGTGTAGTTGAACATGTATTGGAGGTTCTTGCTGTATAAGTGTTTATGTGTTGGGTGTGATATTGCGCGCTTATTCCTAGAGTAAATAACTAAAATAATTCAACACAAGCTTAAGTTGCGTATTTATGAAAGAGATTAGAAATGAACAAGAAGCTGATAAATTATTAACTAATGTTATAAAAAAAAAACATAGGATTTCGTTGGAAAACAAGTTCTCGCAACGTAAAAGGATTTGTAGCTAGAAATAAAGAGTGGTTAGATCGGAATGTACACACTAAAAAATTTTTGGTAAAATTCCTATACCGTTTTGGTGCAATTTTGTCACCCTAAAACCGTGCATGAATTTTACTGGCGCGAGTAAACTTCCTACTGTCATGTAATTTTCTATAGAATTTTTCCATTTAGCACGGAAAGCTACTTTGTATAATTTCCTCGGCACTGGAAATTTCCATAGAAAATTTCCAGGTGTTAGAAAATTACGAGTATTTTTCTGATATACTCGGAATATTACTGGAAATTTCAGTTATAACTTAAATTTACACAGGAAAATTCAGTTAGAATTGAAATTTCCACATGAAAATTTTGTTAAAACTGAAATTTCCACAGGAGAATTCAATTAAGATTAAAATTTCCACAGGAAAATTCAGTTGAAATTGAAATTTTCACAGGAAAATTCAGTTAAAGCTGAAATGTCATTAGAAAAGCTACTTTTTTCCGGAGTATTTTTTCCCGAGCAGGAAAAGTATGTAAGAGCTGTTATTGTTGCAAATCTACTACTGATTTGTGCTTTCGGAAAAAGGTTATTTCTAACTCAAGAGTCAGAAACAGTACACAGAATATAACTGTTAGATTTCGAGATAGGTTTTGCATTTTTATTTTGGTATTTGATGATCAAAAAATTTGATATAAATTAATATACGAACGTAAAAGTTAAACGCAAGGTATGAGATTAAAAAACAGCATTTTAAGAAAACTGTTTATTTATTGAGTATCTATGACAAAAGCATGAAAAAACGCAACTTCCTTGTAGTGGATCACTAACCTGAAAAGAAACCAAAGTGAGTACATGTCGATTTGATATGGAATTTGGATTTGTAATAGCAGAATATTGGCCGAATTTATAAATTTCATTGAATTTATTGTAAAATGAAATTGAATGAGTGTATGTGGTTTATTAAACTTGAGAAATTAGTTTTTGGTGAAAAATTCTGTAAAAATCGATATATGGAATATTGCTTTTGAAGCTGTATCGATACGCCTTAAAAAAAAAAAAACGATATTGAGAACAGTTTGATTTTTAGACCACTTTGCATGATGATTAATGTCCGGGCATTTTATATCCCCCAAAAATTTCTATGGTAAAATAGTTAAGGAAATTAATCCCTAATTGTGCATCAATGCACCCTAATATAAAATTCAGCATAAATCAAATATACTCTTGATGTGTAAGTAGGTATATGTATTGATAATGCACATAATTATATGCAATGTGATAAAATTTGTGGTTAAGCGATAAAATAACCAAACAAAATAGATGAATATCACACGTGTTCTCTTTTTCTTTTCTTACTTTACATTGAGTAAAACCATTTGCGAAACTGTAGAAAGAAATGCATTAATCTAATGAATTGCTTGCTTCTTACATGGTTCAAATTGCAAAAACCTTTCTGTTCTATACAATAATTGCCTGTAACAATCTAAATAGTGACCTAATATATAATAATAGCAGTCATACTTCTGTACATATTTAGAAAATATAATCTAAGTACTACCTCTGAATTTTCTTCCTCCCACTGATATCGCAATTATGCGACTCCACATAGCGACTACAAATAACTACTAACGACTATGCAGGATTTAACATGATCACCCCACACCACCAGTGTGCCCATGCGTTCACTTATAATTTTACTCTTACTTGGGAAATTTCCCGTAATTGCCACAGTAATTTATGAATTTGAATCTAATTTTCAGGTATTAATAGAAATTTTAAAATTACTTTAATAAATTTCGTAAAATTAAAAAAGACATAAATGAGATTAAATTTTTGGATTATAGAAAAAAAATCCCAAAATTCAGCTAAATTTTCCCCTACTTTGTTACTTTTACTTCTTACCAGTAAGGAAAAATTTTACTTTTTACAAGGAAAATTACCAACTTTTTTTAGAGTGTAGAACTTGCTGGAGCAAGCATTTCTGTTAAAGCGGTTAAAAGTTCCATTTTACCCATTTAACACTGTTACTAAAGCGTAGCGATAAAATCGCCGCTTGCAACTCGTCCGTGTACCACCCCCCTTAAAATATTTAACAAAGCCGTACTTTCCACCTTCAAAACCGATGAAATCTTCAACGCGATTACCACAGATATCCTCTACGGTGACACCGTATACAAGCTCCATTTTGTGTACACACCAGCATATACATGTATACACATGCACGTTAAAAAGGAACTCAAGATGTACTCCGTAATACGGGCGACCATCCAGCGAGTAATTCACGGTCCCGAGGTAATAGAGCGCATTAGCACCATAAAACAGCCTTAGCGTAATGGCCGGGAGTCGTTGAAGCCGTGAGAGGGTAATATGTTTCTATTATCGGCGCGAACTATTGCCGTATTACCGGGAAGAAGAAGCGACGGTGGCGCCCTCGTGCTATGCCGTCGCGCACGAAATTGCTTTCCATATAAATATATTGGACGATAAATTCCTGGCTGGGATGGGGAAAGTGTGCATATATATAGGGGTTTCGATGTTAAAGAGGACGTTTATTTTGCGTGTAGTCGCTCTTGATGTATGTATGTAGATGTACCCTTTGGGGAGGAAGAGGGGGGGGGTTTATGGATAAAGCGAGGGTGTCATCTAATAAAAAAAAAAATCTACCAACTACTGCTAAATACAAAAGAGACATATATACGGGGTTAGTGTATGGTTCTAAAAAAGAACGTCAATGCATTGATGACTGGCGAATAGGCAGCCAGTTGTACAACTCATTATATTGACGTTTGACATGTTCTGACATTTCATTGTTAAATTATTTCTTACTTAATTTCATTAAGACCTACAAAACGGCATAACAAGGATAAATCTTTATTTCACAGCAAGTTTTTATTAAAATGACAACTTTTTTTTGGGCGATCAGCTAGAAAGTCTCGACAAGAACGCATATAATTTTTAATAAATTGTATCTGTATTCCACCAAATGCAGTTTTTGTAGGTTATTATAAACTTTGGGTTTTAAGTGACCCCTTAAAAAAAGTAATGGTTTGAAACAAGTCGGCTGATATTTGGAGCCATGGTGCGGGGCCAAACGTGTCAAATCCATCGGTTTTCGAATGTGCTATTTAAAAAATTCTTTTCGGCATTAGTAAAATTTGCAAGAATCTCATTCCTTTGAAATGCAGGTATATCGACAGTTAGCATGTCAATTAATGATATGATATGGTCTTACAACAGACCAAGAAATGTAATGAGATTCCTGTCAATCAAAATTGAGTCATTAAATCTATTGCTTATTACCTCAATTGACTTTTTGAGAGTGTTGTGTTCAGGTAAGGTTTTAACCATGAGGATTTATATGGAACCAATAACTAATAGGTTTAATGGAAAGGAAACTTAATATTTTTTATCCCTAGGAATATTTTTTTTTGTTAATAATGTTAATTAAGGCAATATATAAAAGAAATATTTGATGTCTCAAACAACACGAAATAATGACAATGACAGCTGTCAAAACTGTCAGAATGATTAAAACGAAGTTTTTATTCTGCATGGAAATTCTCTGCAGTAATTATGATAATGATGATTTCATCATTAAAGAATAAAAAAAAGTAAAATTTAAAGCCAAACATTCTTTAGTCCGGGTCTGATGCAAGGAAACGTCATGTTAAGCAGCCGCTAAACGTGGTATTATGTATAAATATATTGCACTCATTTAGTATTATTCTTAATGGTATGCCGTAAGTTCATTTAACGTCATTCTGAATAAATAAAGGCTCTTGTAAAAATAGTAAAACTGAGGCATTTTAAATTTCTTCTTTTTATAAAATAAACATTCCTTTTTTGTTAAGAGCATTCTACGTAAGTCTACAAAGTATTATTTTTAATATCCTAATAAGATGTTCGAGTTTCACCGGATATGCGACTTCAGTAGTTACAAAAAACGTAAATATTTTTCTTTTGCTTTGTCGAATCGAGAGTTAGTTGTTAATAAACGGTACCACATGAATCTGAGTTATTTCTTTTAGATTTATTTAATCATATAACGCACAATTAATTGAATCGAATTACACAGAAATAAATGTAGATACAGAAAATTTGCAAACACGCCTTTTTACTATCATGTCGCGAGAAAATGAATCTATACATTCCCGCTTTTGCCGATGCATCAAGCTTCGATTTTCTTTATATGAAATCATGATGATCCTGAAAAGGATCGTTTTTTCGAGACGGGAAGAATTTAAATAAAATGTTCGAAGTGGCTTGCACTCCAAGCGGCGATTCACACAAAACTAACAGCGGTAATGGCTGAATGATAGTGGTATGTGGGGGTATACTCGGGACAGCATTTAGGTTGGGCACAGGTGCGGCTCTAGCCCACGGCATTTATAAAATATTTTTTTCTCGTTAATGCTTACAGGTAGACCCCCTGTGCATTAAGACTTTTTGATTGTATATGATTACAGCTGCTACATATTATTATATTTACCTCTATATCTGATACACCCTGTATTTGCTAATTTAGTCAATTCGCACTTACAAATTTGTTAATACAGATTGACTTTAAACTAGTAAAATTGCGCTGTAGCGTTCATTAAATTCGTAAATTGCAGCTAAACCAGCGGCGACTAGTGCTTGCGTTTTACAAGGGCCATTACAATGATATAAATTCTTCGTATAGGTTCGTAACATATTTCGGACGAGAATACACGAACTTCAATCATTGTATTGGCCCCGCCTGTGAAGTATGCACCAGCCGCCACTGATAGTTTAAATCATTGTATATGTAATTATGATAATAAAATCGCTATTAGCAAAAGGAACATTTATATAAAATCAATTCTTTTATTTTGCAGGAAAATTGGATTAGGTAATTGATTGCTAAAATGCCTAAATGACAGTTATTAAAAATATTGACAATTAGTAAAATAGAATATTTTATTATGTAAAGATATTTAATCGGGCAATTGTGATTATATATTTTTGCGAAAGTAAAGTTTTATTATTATTTTAATTACTATTTATTAATTTAGGTACTATTAAATTAATTACCAATATGACAGGAGTAAAAAAATTCAGTTGTTTTTTTTTATCTGTACCTATATAAATTTGATTTGATAATATTATAATAAATATCTGTAGCAAAGGTAAGATCAAGGAACATATAAAAAAGAATGTCATATATGAAATGTCAAATCATGAGTTGCACTACCAACCTTACATAAAATATCTCCACAAACAGTGTGACAAAGAAGGAAAACAGCTTTACAAAGTGAACACAAGGTGCTCATTGTATATGCGAAATATAAATATAATATATTTTCATTTCAGGTTCATTTCTTGACCATGTATATAATTTTTAATTTCTTTTTCTCTTGGTTCATAGATCATAAATATTACATTACATTAATGACTAATACAACGTTTCGCTTTATTTCAAAGCTTTTTCAAGTATAAAATAAATTCTCTTTGTTACCTAAAATGTGTGCGTCAATTTTCCTTAAATTTGTGTACGACCCAAATTGCCAAACAAAAATAAATAATTTTGGAATTAGGAAGCATTCGAACTATCCCAATCTGACACTAATCATTATAAAAACAGTTCTCGATTGATGCGCCATTTCAAATCTGCATTTTTCAAACTTTCCTTTTATTTTAACTCGCAAATACTGAAGTTATGACCAATTGCTGTGCCGTCAGAGTACTCGACAGGGCATCAATCAATCGTTTCGCTAATTAGAAGACCGAGCCAAAAATAATTCCAACACATTTTCCGTGTCTCTAGTTGTTGCAGTGTATATGTAAGCGAACTTGACGTGTACAGATGAAAGGCTTGAACTATTCAATCAACGCGGTTGTTACAAGTTAAAAACAGACAGTTAAGAGAGAAAAAATAATAGAAGAGAAGTATAAAAATAAATCAAATTCAAGTACCAATTTGGTTACTAAAAATAACATTTCTGCCAAGGCTCTTATGTGTCTCTTTACATAAATATATGCGAACATTGTTGCTTGTTTTTTTTTCCTTTTTTTATACCATATGATCATATTTTTCTACCGTCTAGTAGGTCATGAAATTTTTCTCCTTTAAAATGAAGTTGACAGTGTAAGTTGACTTATTCTGTGCCGTGTGTGTGGTGCAGGTTATGTTATACCGTTGACAGTTTAGGTTTTATCGTTTTGACATATGACTACATACAGATGTTTCAGTTGGAAAAAAAACAAGTTTAATAATAAAAAACAACTAGCTACAATAAATGTTCAAAGTGAACTCATTTATTTTCTATACATAACGCTACTCTTCGTTTTATGTTATTGAAGGCATTCCTTAAATTATGTGGGGTAAATTCCTCACAGGTATTTCAAATAGCTTCAGTAAGTTCTTCAATTGTAAGAGGACAATTTTCTATTTTTTAGGTGTGGATAAATGAAATAATCCATAATTATCAAATTTGAAGATAGTGGTGGAAAGTCTATTGTCCGATTATCAAAGAATTCATGGAATAATTCTATTGTTTCCATTGCCTTAGGGTGTGCTGCATTAAGTTTCTGGAAACACCTCCCCCTTCCTCCCCGTTGCTTAGCTTGCTAAGATCGCCATACAAATCATTCTTATCTTAGACCAATCTTGGACGCTGTGTATATACACAGAGATTCAAAATGATTGTCAATTCCACTGCTATAGATAGTAACAGGGTGTAGGTATATGCCGCGTGTTTGCAATGAAGGTTTGAACTAAGTCAGTGTTGGAACATAAGAAAGTAAACGGATCTGTCATAAATAAGGAAAACGTAACCTATATTTGAACTCGCATTATATAAACGACTATGGATTGGTGTTTCTGCTTGTAAAAATGAAATGTAATTAATTTAACTCTTTACTAAATTATGATTTTACAATTCAGTACTAACTGGTGTTTAACTAAATTTATTTATTACTTTAAATTATAACATGCAATTAGTATAATTATTAAGTGACAAAACTGCATCTCTCAGTTCTTCTATGGTATGCATGCGGTTTCTATAGATCCTATTTTTTAGATAGCCCGAACATGAAGATTACTTCATGTTGGGGCTATCTAAATGGGGTTAGATCAGACGATCTTGGTGGCCATCTTTGTGCTCTAACGAACCTGTCAGCAAAAAACTGTTGAAGATATTGGCAGGTTTGTCGAGCAGTATGTGCTGGAGCATTATCGTGCTGAAAATAACCTGCTTCAAGCTCATTTTCTTGTAACTCTGCAATAAACAATTCCAACATCTGTTGGTAACGTTGGGCTGTTACAGTTTCCTCGAAGAAAATTGGCCCTATTATTGTTCCTGGACATAGCTAACCAAACTCCAACTTTTACGGGATGCAATTGCGTTTCTCGAAATTTCGTGTGGATTTTCTGCAGACCAGATACAATATTTTGTAAATTGATATAGTCTGTTAGATAAAACTAGCTTCTTCCGAGAAAAAATGATTTGTTTAGCAAGTCATCGTCCCTTAAATTGTTATTAAACCAATGACAATATTCTAATCGCCTATCGTGATCTAATGGTAATAATTCCTGTACCGTAGAAACTTTATAGGGATGAAAATGTGACTTTCTTTTGACAGCTCATTGCGCTGAAGTGTATGATAAGCCTATAAAATTATAAAATGTAATAAACTATTTCACTTAGTGTTAATATTGATTTTTTACCTGTTTGTTGAGCTAATTACCACAGATAAATTCCCTTATTTTCTTACAGTATTCAGAAATACTATTGTTGGTGATATTAGATGTAAATATAAACGATTTGAAAAAAATTATAAGATAAATAATCGAAAGATACTACAACACGCACGCCAATGCCGCTAAATGTCAAGAAAATTCATTTAATGTATGAAATTTGTATGTAGCTAACTTCGCTCATTAAATTGGTAATAAGTATAGATAATTTTTTCCGGAAAACAGTTTTTTTCTTATGACAATCATTTTGAATCACATGGTACATAAAATCAATTTCACCCATCAATTTGTTTACAAAAAGCATTTGCTAGATAATAAAAAATAACTTATAGGGCACGAAAAAGACTCTCATATAATCATACAAAGAAAAAAAATCGGAGATACAACGCTCATAATAATTTGCAATCGGTGTCAATTCCAGCAATCATTTTTAACATTTTATCGACGATTATCGCCGCCAATTCGTTTCACAACGTATATAATAAAGGCGAGGTTGAAATTATTATAATCGACGCCGGCTGTCACATTAAATCCGAGAAAATCGTAAATAGAGCCATAATTAATACCGCCAGCGAAAAGATATTTTTACCGGCATTAAAATTGCAGTCTTTACGCGCGGCTTGCTAACATATAAGTATACGAGAGCCGCATTTACTTTATTTCACCTTACCGACACGACGGTTTGAGTGTAATAATGAATGCTTTCCTTGGTCGTTATGAGATACGATATGGAATTTTTTTTTCGTACGCCTTGCCGTGTGCAATTAGTGCTTACCCACATGTAATATAAATGTATGTATGTAACGTTCTGCCTTCGTGTTGTAATATTTATGTTGTATATGGAGACATGTGATTAATTTTATGTATTAATGAGTCCGTTCTTTATGGGAGAAAATGCTTATTTAGTATGGAATTTATCTCAATTAAGAATAAGGTGCAATTTTTAAAGTCATATCATTACTATTTACTCGTTTTTGTTATTGTTAGAGTCATGCAATTGATGTTCTCTATTTGTTATTTCTTTTTTAGTGTCTCGTAAGCATTGCAATTTTTTTTTGTATTTAATTAATAATAATTGATAGATGATTTCAGATTCCCCAGATGTAGATTTCTTTAATTATTATTCTCTAAATGAAATGAAATGAGCAATAAAATAAATTTATAGTGAGAATATATTGTTATTACAGTATCACGTGTTTATATGTATGATACGTTACTAGCAAAGTAGGTATGTCCTTGCATTTATTATTGAAAAGTATATATTTTATTTATATTCAAATTCACTTATTGCTAAATGTTACAATTAAAAAAATACGGAAAAAAAGAAGCCACTTTGTCTCTCCACTATCTCCATAAATTGCGTATCAAATAAAAAAGTAAATTTTGCTTGGTTGTTCACTACACGACATATAAAGCACAAACCCACCGAAACCGGATTTCATCATTAAAGAATAAAAAAAAGTAAAATTTAGAGCCAAAAATTCTTAAGTCCGGGCCTGATGCAAGGAAACGTCATGTTCAGCATCCGCTAAACGTGGTATTATGTATGAATACACTGCACTCCTGTAGTATTATTCTTAATGGTATGCCGTAAGTTCATTTAACGTCATTCTGAATAAACAAAGGCCCTTGTAAAAATAGCAAAACTGAGGCATTTTGAATTTCTTCTTTTTATAAAATAAACATGCCTTTTTTGTTAGGAGCATTCTACGTAAGTCTACAAAGTATTATTTTTAATATCCTGATAGACGTTTCGAGTTTCACCGATAAGCGACTTCAGTAGTTACAAAAAACGTAAATATTTTTCTTTTGCTTTGTCGAATCGAGAGTTAGTTGTTAATAAACGGTACCACATGAATCTGAGTTATTTCATTTGGATTTATTTAATCAAATAACGCAAAATGAATTGAATCGAATTACACAGAAATAAATGTAGATACAGAAAATTTGCAAACACGCCTTTTTACTATGATGGCGCGCGAAAATGAATCTATACATTCCCGCGCTTTTGCCGATGCATGAAGCTTCGATTTTCTTTATATGAAATCATGATGGTCCTGAAAAGGATCGTTTTTTCGAGACGGGAAGAATTTAAATAAAATGTTCGAAGTGGCTTGCACTTCAAGCGGCGATCCACACAAAACTAACAGCGGTAATGGTTGAATGATAGTGGTATGTGGGGGTATACTCGGGACAGCATTTGGGTTGGGCACAGGTGCGGCTCTAGGCCACGGCATTTACAAAATATTTTTTTTCTCGTTAATGCTTACAGATAGACCCCCCGTACATTAAAAACTTTTGATTGTGTATGATTACAGCTGCTACATGTTATTGTATTTACCTCTATATCTGATACACCCTGTATATCCTTTGTAAGTTCCTATTTTAACTTATCGACCCTTGTTTGATAAAAAAATGTCTTTTTTCTTAGCAGGGAGGAAAGTGTCATTTTCCTCCTTCATTCAAGGGAGAAAAGTTGTACTTTTCCTCCCTAGGGCGGAAAGTAAGTGACATTGGCATGACATCTTATAATATGTGACATTATTGATAGATGACATCAGTACATTCGACCCAGTCAGTGCCCATTTATGAGATAATTATTAAATTATTTGGTATTAGATTTCAATTAAACTATTATTAAACACTTTTAAAACGACGCTAACTTGACAGTTCTCAAAAAAAATATTTGACAGATTAAACCTACTATCTATCATGTCACTCACAGGTAGGTATGACTTTATTATTTTTAGGCATTTAGTTAAAATTCGACCGCCTGGGAAAAAAATAGTGGTCAAACCACGTGAGGAAAGTGCTATTGCAGACCTTGGGCAATTACAAACCTTGCCTTCGGCTCGCTTTTAAAGATAAAAATATGAATCATCAACTTTTTCAATTTCTAACTAGGCATTCTATTTTACCAGACACTTTACAAACATTTTGACTATATTTTTAGCATATTTATATTCCCTTATCTCACCTCAAGACATTTTTGGTCAGTCAAAGCATAGAATTAACCAAATTTAAATAACTGAAAGCTTATTGAAGCTTGCAGTAATTGTGCTAGAAACTAAAGTGCATGAATGAATAAAATGCTTTCCCTGAGACATATCACGATTGTAATAAATATATCATAGTACATTAGCCCGCCAATGTAAATGACGTAGCGAACACGCCATCATCACGAATCAACAGAATCGCCGCACAGGTGCAAAAGAAAGAATATCGCACATACACTCAGGCTAATAATACGAAACGTTCCGACCAGCTGTAAAACTGATTTATACACTACTCAACGTCCCTTATGGTATTACGGGTAGACCAGTCGGTTGGTATACGATAAATCTAGCGGATTAAGAACCCATTGTCCGCATTTTATTTATTATAACCATTAACACTAGTAATAATACATTTGTTATCCTTCAGAGCGTCATATATTTTACCGTCGTGTCAGCGCGGTAGCTGGTATACTTGTATGGGTGAGTTCCCGCGTGTATGCGTACGCGTTTCTATACCTAGATGTATGTATGCCTTCTCGGTGAACCGAGCTAGGCGTTCACACAACAGAGGATTCGTCACAGATATCAAAGAATGTAGATAGCTGCTCGTTCCTTAGTGTGTAATGCGTTACTACTGTGCATTTAACAATGTACAGAGATTGTATAAACTAATTGAAGCAAAAATCATCCAATAAAATGTAATACAGGGTGTAAAGTGAATCTCCTGACGGTGATCAAACCTGGGATATGCCCCGGGATGATATGTTAAAAAAATTTAGCTTGTGAAGGAATTAACCATAAAGCTAAGTAACAGGAGCGAGTGGGATCATAACACCATTTTGAACTTGAATAGAAATGCCATCAAATGATATACTGATGGCTCCAAAACGGCAGAAGGAACTGGAATAGGAATATGTGGGCCTAGAACTACATATTTCGAAAGCTTGTAGTATATTTCAGACGGAAATACACGCTATTGGAAGATGTGTTCAGTTCATTATGGATAAGAACTATCGGAAGCAGGAGATTATCATCGTATCTGATAGTCAAGCAGCCATCAAGGCGCTGAGCTCATATGAAATCAGCTCCAAGATGGTCTGGGAATGCCTAGGGAAACTAAATGAGCTAGGCAAAAGAAATAAAGTAACCCTCCTGTGGGTTCCCGGTCACACAGGAGTGGAAGGAAACGAAATAAGGGATAACCTCGCAAAAAAAGGGGCTGGAATGCCTTTTATAGGGCCTGAACCCTTTTGCGGGTTAAGTAGCAGTACAATACTGAAGAAATTAAAAATGGAAATGGAGCAGAGAAAATCCAGTTACTGGAAAAATCTCCAGGGAATGAGGCAAAGTAAAATTCTTCTGGGAACTTATAACCAGAAGAGGTTTACAGAATGCATCAACCTGAGTAAGAACAATGTTCGCATATTAACAGGAATACTTTCAGGCCATTGTAGACTGAAAGGACACCTGAGTAAGCTTGGATTGGAAAAAGATCCTGAATGCAGATTTTGTGGGGAACAGGATGAAACATCCATCCACCTCCTCTCAAACTGCGTAGCAACTCGAGGGCATTGCACCAGGGAGCATGTGAAATCCAAGAGGGAGACTTACCTAGACTGGGGCCCTCTAACATCCTACACTTTCTAAAAGGAATAGGATTGGAAGGCCAGCTGTAAAGCAGCAAGAATAGGGGACACAATAGATCTTTTAGGTCGCAGTGTAATACCAGCCTTCTATTTACATGATGAAAGAGATATTAATGCAAAAAAAAAGTAGTTTTTGTAATAATTGTGATATATCTAAACAATATCTGTTCTTTTTGTTCGTTTTTCTGTAAAATTAATAACAATAAAATAATTGTAGTAACTCCAAGGAACAAACATAATATCTGCGACCGTCTATGCACTTTTCCATAACTCAATAGAACGCTTCGGTACCACTATAAGCTCTGCCTCAGCGCGTCACACAGAAGCCAGCAGGGCTAGAGACCTTCTACTAGAGTAGATTAATGGTGTGCGGTGTACCTTTTCGAACCGACTGAATATCTCGGACATAAATCAGCGCTCGAGAACACAACAGCGAACGCCATGTTCTATCATTTGTTCGACTACGGTGTCATTTATCCTCGACCGGCTGTCTGTCGTCTATAGTCCTTCGTTCTCGGCTTTTTCCCTATATGTCTGCAGTCAACACGGGGATGCCTCGGGGTACATACATACATATACGTACGGGCCAATTAGGAGTCGATTATAAATTAAATTTCGTTACGGTGCGAGCACCATCTAAAGAGCTTAATGGGCTAATATATACGAGGATCACATTAAAAGTATTTTTTTAATTCATGTGAGTAGATATACCGGGAGATCGAATAAGATTGCCCTGATCCTACACTGTAAAAAATTACAGTAATTTTGCCATGGTAAATCAGGAATATTACATGTAATAACGTTGTGAATTTACCACAATAAATCATGTAAATTTTGTTTTACATGTTTTTTTCTAGGATATTTAACATGGGAAAAGAAATTTCGGTAAAATTTATAGCTTTTTCATGTAAATTTAAGATGTAACAAAAATTCAAAAGGAAAATACAGGAAAAAATGTTGTATTTACTCTCAAAATTTACTTAAATGTGTAAAATTGACATTTTTTTTTGGGGTATTTAGTGCACTTTAAAAGTAATTTTACTAGTGAACTATTAATTTTGCTGTAAAAATATGAGGATCTTTTATATTTATTTGTTTTTACTTTGAATTTTCGGGTAAAACTATAGATATCATGGAAAATACGAAATTCATACGCCGCAATGTGATTGGTTATTGGATTATTTATCTGTGCGCGTAGGTAATTCTATTCGTTTGTCGTACTTATTATTGGCTCAATGATATCATGTACGTCACAAACAATCGTAGGTTTCGCGTAAGCGTGTTCATTCTTGATCCCTGGTTGAACGATTCAGTATGACCCTATTAGGTGCGTGCTATAAAAGAATTAGGTGAGTTGCTTGCTCTCTTTATAAAAATACATATGAAAATTACTTCAGTGTTCCGTAAATATAGAGTTCATATAAATATTACATATACGAATTTTACAGTACAATCTTTGAAAAACACATCAGCATGTGAAATTTACTAGATGGTAGAAATTTTACCTTATGAAGTAAATTTACTTGTAAAATTGTAGGTAACTTTGTTACCAACGATTTTACATGTAATTTTACTGCAAATTTTTTTACAGTGTACTCCACTTTCCACGAAGGTTATATCAATATTTACATCCACTGTTTCGAATGAAATCAGTTAATAAAATACAGTAACATGCGGTCATTGTGCGGTCTTTGTCTAATTGTGCGTATGCAACTTAATATACTCTAATGTCAACCCGGACAACAAGTGTAGTGCACCAAAATTGCATCTAAGGTATGAGTCATTCAACTAACTTCCACGCAAAAATAACATAATAAAAATTTTTCAAAACATATTTCTGATAACAAATATAACCAGGTTTAATTAAAGGTATAGAAGATTTAAACGATATATATTTAGCAAAAATACACATTTATGTCATATCTTAACTTATATCAGACATTCTTCATAATTTATATGAGGTACTGAATGGACAAAAATGGATGGATGTTTTTCATAGCCATACACGCTACAACAAACATATAATATAAATTAAAAATTTGAGAAACATGTTTCTTTAACATACGCGCACTGCTTACATGCTATGTTCAAAGTAAGAACCACCGTTATTTATGCAAGCATTTTTCAGAAACATTTATTAATAGCTCATGTGTAATATTCCCTATTTCATTTCTAATTGCTTCTTTTAATTGATCCATATTATGTAAGCGGTTCCGATAAATTTTACTTTTTAGATGACCCAATAAAAAAAAAGTTAAGCGGTGTAAGATCAAGTGATCTAGGTGGCCAACGTTCAAAGCCAATAACTCTGTTATCAAAAAGTTCCTGCAAATACTCTCTTGTTTCTCTTGGTGTATGAGCAGTAGCATTGTCATTTTGAAAATAGCCTAGCTGTAATTCATCATCAAATAATTGTTCCACAAATTCATGTAATACAAGTCTATATCTGGCTGCTGTTATTGTATCCTCAAAGAATATCCTAGGGTCCTATTATACGTCTCCTGGACATTGTGTTACGTGTTGAAAACACCTTTTCTTATTTCTCCAACTGTACACTATCTTTTCTGAATTTATCCAAGTTCCTTGACCTTTTCTAGTTACCGTCGCTATTTACGTATTTTGTATAACGTCACGTTTAACCTGAAATGTTTTTTTTGTAATTGTACCGCTTTATTTGTGACCTTTTCTTTAAATTCTTAAATTGTCAAATTTTAGCATATATTTAGATGCATTGTTATCGTAAATTCCATTAAACTCCGTTCATAATTAGCTCCGAATTTATTCATTTTTGTTAATTGTTGCACCTTTTTTTGTGCGCGCTGTACTTGAAACGTTAGAAATTCGCATAATCTCGAACACCTGCATGTCAATACTCGAATCCTATTGGCCACTTAATGGCATAGCGCGGGAACTAGATACCTCTCCCCTTCCGAGACTGACTTACACTCCAGCCCGCTAAGAGTGCAGACCTACGAGTCTAAGAGGCGACGCCCTGCTGCAACCCTTTTCGACCTAATTTACCCGTTTGGTAACCCCTGTGGAGGGATCTCTGGTCGTAAAGAATCTACTCCATGGAAGCCGTTTGAGTCCCTGTGTTTTGACTACGAAGCCTTCTCTTTGGAGCCCCGCCGACGCGGATTTTGCGAGCCCCGCCGCTCTACGTCGTCCCTGGACCTGGGCTTTCTTTCGTCATCTTTCTACGCTTCTATTTCTTCCTCACCCTCCCCTGGTGGTGACAATCAACCGCCCGTGCAGTGTTTTTGTTACATGTAAGTTAATTTTAAGAGTTATTTGCTTGTGTATTTGTAGTAACGAACTACCATTGACATATTAACAATTTAACGTAATTTTTTTTGTTATTTATATTTCGGTCTTTGCTATCATAATTCAATTTAACTTAATTCTTTTTTTTTAATAATCTAGTCTTTGCGATCATTGTCAAAATTTTAACGTAACTTGTGAAATCATTTTGTTTAATTGTTGCTTCCTTTATCTTTTCACCTTAAAACCAATGGTAGGTCGTAGTCATTTGCATGCTCGATCGAGTACGTAGATTTTATGTTCTTGTTTCTTTATAATTTTACAATTTTTTTAATAATAACCCGGCACTCCCACCAGTTCATGTCATATATTTATACATTGTAACTATGTAAGACGAGGCTTCACCGAATTAAGTGTCAATATAACAGTTAATATAGTCTCTTTGAGTTTTATTTAATTTAATTTAATTTAATCGACCTTGGCGCACTAGTTTGTTTTTCTTGTCATTTAAATAACATTTTCATTTAATTTAATTATTTAACAATACATCAAAAATTCCGCAAGTACCAATCCCTTGTTTCCCCGACTGGTAAATAGCCATTCTGGGCTGTGGTTAAATTACCGGGCGACAGCGTCGGGCCAGCGAAGGCAACAGCTGATAACCCAGTGGCGCTCACTCCGACATCTCTCCGGCGCCTCCCTGGCCGAAACGACTCCGATAGTCGCAGCGTGGGAAATAAATAATAAACGTTGTTTTATTTATCCTTCTTTCCCATCCTGTGGTACTTTGCAATCATTTATTTTATTTTATATCAATAATCTTTTATAAACAATATTTACTTTTCATTATTATTCAATCTAGTCTCATGCTCTGGAAAATTGCTACCATTTATTACGCCCTGAGAATTCACCTGTAGCAATTGCAACCCATATCCCTATTTTTACAGGATGCAATTCCGTTTCCCGAATAACATGAGGATCTTGTGCGAACCAAATCTTAATATTTTGAGAATTTACATCACATGTTAAATTAAATCTGGCTTCGTTAGAAAAAAAGTCAGATTTGAAACATCGTCATTCCTTAGATTCATATTAAACCAATGGCAATATTCTATACGTTTTTCGAAATCTAATGGCAAGTAATTGCTGCACGATTGAAATTTTATATGGATGATAATAAAGCTTCTGTTTCACAGCTTTCTGAGCTGATCCATAAGATAAACTTACAAAAAAATTCACATTACTTTTTGTAACACCATTTAGTACGTGTATTTCTACCAGTTTGTTGTGCAAGTTGTCATAATGGCTTTCCATGGCTGGGATCCAAATGAGCATGGGCGACCTGGTGACTTTCCCTGCAAAACACTTCCAGTTTCTCAGAAGCGATGGACAACCCGATTGTTGTGACGAAGGAGAAGTTCATTATCAATTTGTACTTCGGGAAATTGATTTATAGATCTTTCAGCATAAAGTATAGCTGAATATATCCACTGCCCATCACCTCCTCGCTCACCATTTCGAAATGTTGTGTAGGATCAGGACAAGCATTCTCGACCTCACTGTATTATATTATATATTATTATGTTCGAATGTATAGATACTTTGCTGTTATATACACAGGATTACTAAAAAAAAAGCAGCTAAATCTATCAAAGGACTGGTATATGCAGCTATATCCATAATTTATTTCCAAATTACTTTACCAAGAAAACTAGGTAATATCAGTACTAGTCTATACTTAAAAAGACACTAAATTTGCTAGGAAAATGCTTTTAACTTTACACATCAACTCTCTGCCTACTTAAAACCACTCCCCCACACAAAATGTATAACTCACCGCTTTTATAGGAAAGGGGGACTGACTAGTAGAACGTTTCATTCAAGATTCCGCAACAAGTCATGAATCCCAAATACCTCGACACCACCAACAGTCACCCAGTCAGTAAAGTTCCGAGGGAAAAATTTATGTGGCCGCTTTCGTTACATAAAGCAACTAAACAGCCAATATAAGATGACTTATGGTGGATACGGACGGCCCATTCGGAGGAGATATACGAGCTCTGGATGCGAGGCCGCGGTACTGGGACTAGCTAGCTTCTTTTCTCGCGCCCGCAACGGTAGATATAATAAATGTCTGCAGACGTATATTATAACGCTCCAATAAATAAGGCGGTTATTCTATTATGAACGGTGGCGGTTTTGTGGCAAGGGGAGGGGGGGGGGGAATAGAACGAGATTCTCCTCTTCCGCGACATTGGGTTCGTATCCCGTTTTGAGGAGAAATGGAAAGAAATATGGTTCTTATTATCTGGGAGAGCGTATGGGAAGAATATCTGGATGTCGTGAGTGAGAGATTTGCTTCGTAATGCGATTTATTTGGGAAATGGCGCAAAGGATTTTCAATTTCTTTCTAAATTAGGATTCATGAGCATGATTTTGTGCGGATAAATTTGTTAAATATTTCAGGTTTTTTTTTTATAATGTGAATTAATGTGTGATTTAATTTTTACTTTTTTTTGGACACGAAAAATTTTGGTAGTGCATACTGCTAGCAGTTCCTTGTTCGACTGTTAACGTGAGTAGACGTATTTTTGTATATTATTGATGCCATTTTGCAATTCATTTTGATATTATAAATTTTCGCATAAATTCAATTTTATATAGTCCATCAAGGAATTCATTTAGTAATAATTGTTAATATATTGACGTGAACACGTTGTAGATATAAGATCATTTATTATTTGTATGCAGGGAGATATATATTAGTTGTAATTTTCTTGTTTTATTGATATTGAAATAATAACAGGTTAAATTCGTATTCCAACTCCTTTTTATTCAATATATTTATTGCAACATGTTTCGGCTACATACCATCTTCAGGCAACTATAAGATGAAAAATTGTTTGGTTATCAATTACAAAATGAATTTACATTTAAATTTTTTTTACATTTTAATTTTAATTTTGTATAAACAGTCTCACTAATTTTATGATAGACACCATTATTTTTATGTTATATAATTATTAATTTAATTGAAATCGAAATCTTATTAACTTTTAGTATGTAACAAACTGTAATGTAATAAATGAAATACTTATTAAAACGTCAAGGTTTTTTTTTTATGTAAGATTGATGTGTCAATATTTTTGTGCAGTAAGAGAAAATTCTTACGAAATAAAAACTTTTTAATCCGATTAACACTACTACAACTAAGAAAACAAACACATTAAAACGTGTAATTTAAAAACTTTCAAACTATCACAAATTTAAAAACGTACGGAAAACAACAAAGCCAAAATGGCCCGAATGCCAGCCAAGGACGCACTGAAGACAACTATTTGTAATTCATTTCAAGTAAACAATTTTACTTTATTTTGTGCTGTTCTGTAAAGTTTTTTGTGTAATTGATTTTAGTAACATATTCGTGAATGTATTGGAATCTTATGTTTATTTTAAATATTGACTTAAAAATTTGAAAAACGTATAATTAAAATATGAAGTTTGTGATGTAATAAGGAAAAAACATGTAATGTAATGTAACAGTTTTGAGTTGAGAAAATATACTATGGTTAATTAATATGGTGATTTTTTCATCTAACACGTTTTAGTGTGTTTTACATTGTATTGTTTAAGGTTGTAAAAATGTAAAAAGGGGGTTTTATGTTATAATCTAATTGCTCATTTAATATTATTATATTATTGTTCCTTCTATGTCTTTCTATTTCGTATGCCTCTAGCAACCTCAATTTATGTCGCATCTATGTAATATAATAATTTAACATTTGTATTGTTTTTACTTGTGTGTCCTGTGTTTGTTAAATGTTGAGGAAATGTAGATTTTATTTGTTTTCTATGTTCATTAATACGTATACTCAATTTCCTAGCAGTTTCCCCGATGTATAATGCGTTGCAATTATCGCATTTTTTTGCTATAAACACCGTTTTCATTAAGAATATATTTATTGTTGTTTTGTATTATATGATTTAATTTTAATTCAGGTTTGAAAATAGGTAATATAGTTATTTTAATTTAAAGAGTTAATTTTTCCGTTTTTCTATTTTGCTGATTCATTTTTATTCCATCAATCACCTCGTTTGGGTGTGAAGAAGCATTGTGCTTGTATTTAGTTTTTCATTCCTGTTATTTTCTAGAAATTGTCCACGCTTAATTTAGTTTGATTCTGTTGAAACCACGTGGATTGATATTGGTATATTTAGGATTATCTTCTTGAACAAACTAATCTTTTGCTTTGTATAGGAAATAGCATTGTCCTATTGTAATTTAGAATCAAGTGCAGTTTTTAATTTAGGCCAGAACCCTCAGTGCACGGTTTTTTTTTCTGCACGAGCTGTAATTTAACCCTTTTTGAATAATAAATTTTGATTGTTAATTATCTTCGTTGGCACACAACAATACGTATTTGGAAATACTCTGAAAAGGATTACCAAAAAGTAGGACCATGAATTAAGAAATGCTGTAGAAACTGGCCAAAAATATGCTTTCATGAAAGCATAGGAAAACCAATCTGACGTTTTGGAAAAAGATTGCCAAAAAGTAAACCGATGAATTAGGAAATGCCTTGGGGCCTCCAGAAACTGGCCAAAGAAATAATTTAATGAAGGCTCATGAAAACCAAACTGATTTTTTTTAAAAAAAGATTGTCAAAAAGAAAACGATGAATTAAGCAGCGTCGTAAAGCCATCCCAAAATTGATAGACAAAAAAAATACTTCAATGACGGTTCACACAAATCAATTGGATATGTCAGCATCGAAGATTTGATTCCAAAATTTTGTATGCTACATAAAAATTTCATTCTTTACACACGTATCGAGTGTACCTAATAGAATTACCAGTTTATCAGGCAACAATTACCAGGATACATTTAACAATGGAGCGGGCAATTCGTGTCTATACGAGCACGCGGCGTAACAAACAAAACACATCGCATACAGTTTCCAATTGCGAGTAGAATCAC
The DNA here is from genome assembly GCA_004143645.1 of Protaetia brevitarsis. Classification (NCBI taxonomy): domain Eukaryota; kingdom Metazoa; phylum Arthropoda; class Insecta; order Coleoptera; family Scarabaeidae; genus Protaetia; species Protaetia brevitarsis. The sequence goes on from RXPK01000251.1 coordinate 297,074, forward strand.
GTGTTTTCTGATAATTTTTGTATGTTCTGATAAAAATGCATTATCATTTTTCTAAGCATTTATCAGAATACTAATTGTAATAGTTTTGACTTTAATTAAAGCTGTTAAATATGTGTAGAATATCATGGGGAGGAGCACCATCCTCCACAGACTCTGGCACAGCTAATCCACGAAGTTCACGTTGGTTGGAATGAGGTACCACAAGCAGATATGGACCATCTTATTTTCTCGATGCCTAGAAGTATGCAGGAGTGTGCTCAGCTGTGTTGTTGGTATATCACATTGCCAAAAAATAAAGTTGAACAAATTATTTCTTCTTCTTATTCTGTACACGTCTAATGTAATTGAGTATAATATACAGGGTGTTTTGAAACATCGTTTAAATATTTTAAGGGCATGTAGTACGATCGAAAATAAGGTTAAAAGTCATAATAAACATATGTTCACAAATCAACCGTTTACGAGATAACAGCGAGTGTTCCTAGTAGTACATGGATATAACATATCCCAGTAAACAGGTGCTTATCAGCTATTGTTTTATAACAGTTTAATTTGATGTTTTGTGCAATTTGTAGCAATTACAATGGTTGCGTATTCTAATGCTAAAATGAGCGATATGGTGTTCATGTACGGGAATTCTTTACGAGCACGCCGCTTCTATGCTGAAACGTTTCCTGATCGCCAACTGCCTTCGCGTGTGATGTTTCAGACGGTGTTTCAACGACTAGGAGAAACTGGTTCGTTTGAGAAGCGGTCTTCTGATACTGGACGGCAGAGAATAGCATGTACTCCACAGATAGAAGATCGAATTTTGAATATTATTGATGAAAATCCCGAAACTAGTGTTAGAAGAATTTCGACTCAAGTGGGTGTAAGCAGCAATCTTATTTGGCAAACTCTTCATGAGCAACTCCTATACCCCTACCATATCCAACGGGTACAAGCCCTTACTGCTCCGGATTATCAAGCGAGAAGGGCTTTCTGTGAGTGGTTTTTGCGAACAGCTGCTGATCGCTGATAACATCCCTTTCACTGATGAAGCTGGTTTTTACTAAAAATGGAATATTTAATTTCCACAACAATCACGTTTGGTGTGCTACCGTTGAAGCCAGGCACTAGCAACGTTTCTCTCTAAACATCTGGTTAGGCATGATAGGGGAACGGTTGTTAGGACCGATTGTTTTGCCACAACGCTTAACAGGTCCTGCATACCTCGAGTTCTTGGAAAATACTTTACCTGAACTTTTGGAAGATTTACCTATAGATCTAAGACTGAACCTCTGGTTTATGCAAGATAAAGCTCCACCGCACTTTACGCGTGCTGTTGGGGAACATCTTAACAATGAATTTCCTGGGAGATGGATAGGGCGAGCAGGTCCTATTGCTTGGCCTCCAAGATCTCCCGATCTAAACCCGTTGGACTTTAGTATCTGGGGTTATTTAAAAAGTTTAGTGTACGCAACACCGGTAAACCATTTTCCAGAGTTGCGCCAACGAATAGAACACTGTTGCCAGATAATACGAGAAAAACCCTTGTATTTTGAAAGAGTGCGCGCTTCCTTTGAAAGCAGATGTAGATCCTGTGTCGAAATGGAAGGACGCCATTTTGAACATCTTCTTTAGTTATGATCTATTTTATGTTAAAATGCAATAACATCTTAATAAAAACCGCTGAAGCAAACTTATTCTGCAATTGTGATGAAATCGCTGTTATCTCGTAAACAGTTAATTTGTGGACATATGTTTATTATGTCTTTTAACCTTATTTTCGATCGTACTACATGCCCTTAAAATCTTTAAACGATGTTTCGAAACAACATAATAACCCAAGACATAGATTTGCCGCTAGAATCGTACACTCTTATTTCGGTCTTCGAATTGATAATACAAATAGCGTACAGGTGCAAACCTCTTCCACTAGTATATTTCTCATCTTCGCGTTTGTATTTCACAAATTGCGTCTATGATCGCCTCGCTTTAGTTATATGACGGGGCGGGGCGTTCGACTGTTTACATTCGTTTACCCGCGCGCTACAAAATCCCATATATCTCTATGTGTGTGGTATACGACCTGGTTCCGTCTCGTCCCATAAATAATACAGGGAGGGCCAACGCAACGCGCGGCACACCGAAATATGGATTTTTATTGTCAAAAGTGCAAAGCGCCATAAATTTGATAAGAGGCGGGCGGCTAAAGGAAATATCAAACGAATTTATGACAGGCCGACAACGTAAAACGGTAAACAGAGAAGGTCGTGGTGGTATGCTGGGGAGGCTTATTGCCCCTGTCACAAATCAGTAAAACACAATTACACCCCTAAGTTATTTATTGTGTTTATTGGAGCGCGCATCGTTTTCAGAGCAGTTCGGCTCCTTTGAAGAGGTAACCGACAATTGGAGGGCGAACTGCGTCTATATTGCTGCCCTAATGGATATAAGAAACATGCCGACAAAATATGATATATAAACAGTTTTCTATCTCGGGGTTTTATGACGGGCTATAGATCGCAGCAGTTATTACACCATTTTAACGTCCAGAAGATAAACGCTGGGCCGATATTGTCTCAGAAATATTACAGGAGAAATTCGGATAAAAACAAATGCTAATCTTTACTTTTGGAACAAAAACATTTATTACACAGTAAGAAATAGCGCCAGTGTTAATGTTCTTAGTGTTAGGGTTGATCAAATAGAGTTAAAATTGTGGTGTATTTATACACCTTGATTTAATACTAAAAAAAAGAAGTGTACATAATTACACTAAAAAATTTTTAGTTTGAAATAATTACACTAACAGGCTACTTAGTGCAACTCAACACTGGCAGAGTAAAGTATGTATTCTATCAGCGTAACAATAGTCAATTCTTTGGAGTGCATATTGTATTTCGCACGCTGTAATAACACATCATCAGTTACGATCCGTTCTGATTGGCCAGAATAGTTGTAACGGTTTAGTGTTCAGTGCTTCAGTGGACAAGACCTACATATGTAGGTACATACATCAGCCGCCAATACGCTATTCTAGTTAGGTTATGTATTACATACGTGCTGCAGTAAAATAAAAGGTAAGTGATTGTCTATATATTATAAATAAAACATTTATTTAGAATTGTATTATAGGAGGATACCATCAGAAAGGGAGAAAGTAAATAGGTCGAGATTCTTACCAATTTTCTGATTAATAAAGTGCCGCAGTGTTGAGTTACTGCATCGTCAGTAGAAGAACACCTGATAGCAAGGATGATAAGATGTTAAACATGTTCAAAAAACTACTTTCGTGTTTTGTCGATTCGTTTAATTTCAATATTTCAGTTTATTTTTATACTATATAAGTACTGTATATGTATAGAATTATTTTATGTAGGAATAATTACGTTTTATCTCAACGAACACGGTCGTTGCTTTATTTATTAGTGAATAAGGAACTTAATTTACTTTCCTTCCGTTACAGTAGTATTGATAAAACATTTAATAGAGAAAATTGCCTCTTTCTAGAGTTAACAATCACTATTGATGTTGTTTAATGCACACTAGCAGTGGTTTTACGATCTACACTAAAAAATTAGATAAACACTAAGAAGCAGTAACATTCGCACTAGTAGTGATATACTATATTTACACTAAGGCATAATAAATATCCTCTAACTACTAACACTACTCTTAGTGTTAAAAAAATTACACTATTTAGAGGGACCTCCATGAACTCGGCGTAGTGTAGTCCTAGTGTTACAAATTTCTTACTGTGTAGGTTTACATTTTATTTAAGGTATTTAATTTAAAAATCACACAAGAGAATGATGCAGTTTGTTCCGAATCAAAGTCCAAGCAGATAAACAGGAATTTGTACAGTCTTCACAGTGGTCACACTGTCGAAAAGTCATAATTTGGAAGGCCCTAAATAAGTAACAATTTGAATAAAGTCAAGATAAGTGATTCTATTCAGATATCGTTATTTCGAATCCTTTAACGACCCTGAGATTTAAAAAATTGAGATTAAAAAATTATTGACGATTTAATCAATTATTTATTTGTTTATTTTATTATTACACTATGTTACCATTATTATTTCGAATAAAATTCTTTTATAACCTATATATTTATAATTTAGTTTATTTTCCAGCTCTTATTTATGTAACGTCTAGTAAATTGGAAACCAAGGTGGGCGTTCCTCAAGGTTCGGTACTGGGTCCGACGCTGTTTCTGATCTACATTAACGACCTTGCTAGTTACATTAAAAACGAAGATGTTGTAATAGTAAATTATGCGGATGACACCAATATTTTAATTACAGCGAGTACAAAATCAGCGGTGATACATAAAGCTATTAACGTGTTTTGCAAGATCTATGAATATTTTTCAATGAATAAGTTACACATTAATATACGGATAAGTCCGCAATAATAAGATTCGGACATAAAAACAATAAGCGTACACATGCACCACTTTATTACCCAACCAAGTAAGAAATGCGTCCTTGTTGGGGTTAATTGTAGATGAATCCATAACATGGATTGATCACATCGACAACTTGTCAAAGAAGTTATCGCGGATCAACTACGGCATTCGTAATTTGACTAGGGTTTTGTGACGTTGGGATTTTGAAAACCCCGTTTATTTTGCGTGCTTTCAGTCTGTTCTTAGAGGTGAGATAATACACTAGGGATTGTCTGCCGGTATGTAGAGAATTTTTGTTCAGCAAAAGCACGTGATTAGCTGCATTGCGGGACTCTCATTGCGGGATACTTGCAGGCGGGCTTTTACCGATTTACGCATACTTACTGTCCCATCGGTTTATATCTACGAAGTTCTGTGCTTTGCATTTCGAGAAAAAGTTAACTTAACTTCTCTAAATCATGATTACAACACTAGGGGTAGTGGTCATATATTGGTGCCGGAACAGCATACTACTGCATTATATCAAAAGGCCGTACAGTATAATGCTTGCAAATTCTATAACTGTTTACCACTAGAGTATAAGGCGCATACTTCGCTGTTTAAAAAGAAAATAAAAGATTTTTTATTGCAACACGTATTATACAGTAAAGAGGAATACTTTGATCTCTGTCGCTCCGTGTGATTATGGGTCCAGCTATGATATGCGTTTTTTTATTTTTTTTTTACTTTATTTTAATATGTTTTTTATACCTAACTTGTTTCAATATCTTTTTGTTTGTCTAGCTTATTACATTGTTTGTTTTATACATATACCTATTAGTACTCTATTCTTGTTTTTTTTGACATTTTTCTATTAGGATCATGTACATGAGCTTTTGGAATAAACTCAATTATTATTATTATTATTGACGTCTTATCTTAATTACGTAATTCTCTTACATATATGATTTGGTGATAAATTGGCACTCATTCAGTTTATTTCTTAGTTTAATTTATTAGAAGTTCCTTGCTTTATAAGTGAAATTAAAAAGCGACACACAGAGAAGTAATTTCTAGAATCAAGTGAGAATTTCTCAACTGAAGTACCTCTCGTTCTTATATATAAGCAAATGAATAATTTCTTGGACGAAGAAAATTATTTTCTCAATATCCCAAGAAATTAATTCCTTGTTTGAAGAAATTTAATGTCCTTAAACAAAGGAAAGCTGGTTACTTGAAACAAATTAAAAAAAAACTGGTTTCAAGAATGTTATGTATTTAATTCGAACTTATGAGAGCTTTGAATTGAGAAAAAATAAATTTGATATAAACCAGGCCTCTTCTTAAAATAAATGCAAAGCGAGCTTAATATTAGTTTGTCGTTTTCTAGTGGTAAACATCCAATACCTTTAAATCAAACGTTATTTTATTAAACATGAAAACGGTACTTACTTGAACTTAAGGATTCTTTTCTTTAAATCAAGAAACAAAAATGGTGTTTTTATTCTTAAGGTTATCGCACATTAGCCCGTCGCAGCACGGCACGGTGCGCCCCATCACAAAACCAATAGCATTGCGCTGAGCTATGTATGCCGGCACAATGGGCGCTTGTTCATTCATTTGTATTGTTTTAATTCTATCCGTTTTTTTTTTTTGACAGGACGCACCGTGCTGTTTTGTGACGGACTAATGTGCGATAACCTTTAGTCTAGTACTGTTGGTTGCAAAAAACTGATTAAAGTTTCGTCAAAAATAACTGAATTGTTGATTATTCTGAAAAAGCCAGCAGCATGACGAAATGTTACTCAATTGTTTGCAAACAGCAAGACCAAACCCAATACATTATTATAATTTTAATTATGCTGGCAGAGGACCCTATGCAGGATTAGTTGCTTGATAATAATTTTCGTTGGCTAAATATACATATTTGTATCTTACTTATAATATACGTTGTTTCTTACATAGGATTTGTATTGTTACCATGTAACACCACATACTTTAAGGTAAAAACTCGAAATAAATTACAAATATACATAGTTAACATATTAATAAAATTAGTTTATTTAAATTTTATTTTATGAATTGTTAAATCGTAGGTAAGGAAAAAAATACAAATCGAATAACTTTACAACTAAAAAGTATTTATTTAGATACTACATTTACAGTATGTTTTTTTTTTTTTTAAGAATAATTCTTAGGTTATGTTAATATACAAAACGAAGCGAACTCTTCTCCTAATAGACACAAACTAATACTACATCGTGGTAACTATTTCTACAATTACTAGACTTGTAAGGGATTACATATTCATGCATAATGAAATCAATTATTAACCCTTTTTTATTGCGGTTTCTATCTCCGTGCCAATGCTACACCACTCAAAATGGCCTTTATATTGAAGCTATGAAGCTATATGACTATTTTTTTTTTATTTACTAGTATATATACGCATTATATTATAACAATACTTATCGTTATTCAAACCACTGCAAACAGGTGACAAACAGATTTAGGTAACGCACAGGGTAAATATTATCGAAATACTGCGAAATATCTAATACCGAAATGCAAACTCGATCATACTGGATAAAACCAAGTTTCAGCTTATATCAACCCCTCCACATTCCAACTTTTTTTTCTATTCTGAATACAAGAAACTCATGTTACTTGCGTCAAGGAAATATCACTCAATATTAGAAAAATCGTAAGAGAGTGAATATTCCTTATAAAATTATATGTACTTGTTTTAAGAGAGATAACATTTGCCACAAATAAATTTTGTTTTGATATTAGTAAAATTTCAAGAAAATAATTTATTATATTTAAGGACACCTATTAACTCGGATCTAGTAAATTCTCTAAAATTAAGAAAATACTATCTTACATTTAGTAAAAATGTGTAAGAACACAGATGTACTTGACAATAGAAAACTTTTTTCTGTGTGTATAGATGCTGACATAGATTCGACTCTGACACTAGTACTATAACCCTTTTGAAATAATCTCAGATTCAACACCTCTGCTTCATCTACAAAGATCGCCCAAATAAATCGCGAACAACACCCTAACTTACGACGATTATAAATCGCCCCATTCCTCTCCCTCTAACGACACCATTCCAAGCTTCTGCTTCGCTTACCCAAGAACGCTATCACATTTATCAGAGTACAGCATCACCGGCACAACTCCGGCGAGTTAATACCCGGTAAGATCCGGTGCTCCCTTAAATATCTTTTCCCTTCCGCACGATCCACCTTCGAGACTACATCAGCATAGAGCGACTCTATCCCGCTCTGTCCCCCCACGACACGTGAATCAGAAGCGGGCTGCAGGAATTGCAGGGACAATAAAGGGACGTCATATATTCAGATTATGGGAGCAATTCTGGGCGTATACTCCCGACTATATGAGACGCCGATGTGTTCTGAGGTAATAAAAATTGTCAAATATTTCACCTAGACGGTCTATGAGAGGCGGGTTTAGTGCTAGGAGAAACGGTGGTGCTGTTTTAAAGTTGGTAAAGCTGGAATATTTATGTTTTTAACCTAATGACCTTTCAAGTCCCCAAATAAATTTTTTTGCGGAATATAAAATGTATTCAATTACCAAACTAACTAGCAAACATCAATTTGGCATTGTATTTTTTACAAAAGCCAGACGTCACGCTCCATTGTAAAGTGTGCTGACAAATTCTTACAAAGAATTTCATCAGTCATGAAGAGAGAAATCAATTTATTTAGTAAATTAACAAATCCTCTGTTCTCATTATGTACGGATTCTGATGTTAGAAGATACGGTATAAACTCATTTTGTTGCTCGTTATTCACTCTATAGAAATCGTAATTTTTAATTTGAGCCATTCACGGCTAGTTTGATTAATTCAGTCGTTTCCAAGAAAAATAATTCGGTTTAGGCGTCTAATATAATTACTAATCTTGTATAAATAAATGTAACTAGAAATCTGCTTTTAGAAGATTCAATCAGTTGTGAAGGAATTGATAATTCTTGTCGTTCGATAATATTCAATTGAAATTAATATTTTTAGGAGATATCAGAAGAAGCTTTTTTTTTTTATAAACGACTGTTTTCATGGAGGTGTCTAAAATAGATCCCTGCATCTTTTTTTTTCTATTTTATGATGCCACAAAAGATGATTCATTCAAGTCAATAAGTTAACTTCCTCACCAAATCATTTTCTTCGGTAGGTGCACAGAATAAGCGTATACTCCGATAAATATAGTGACAATACATTCGTTTAAGGTAACTTCTTATCCTTTTATCCTTTTGCCATGTAAATCACATTGAATGGCTTTTATGCCGTGAGTACCTGTTTATTTACTGTTGAGAGCTAATCTTGAAGGTTATATACAGGGTGTATCAAATAAAAAAGCTTAAGTTAAGCACCCGCTAAACGTGGTATTATGTATAAATACATTGCACTCATTTAGTATTATTCTTAATGGAATGCCGTAAGTTCATTTAACGTCATTCTGAATATAATAATAAAGGCCCTTGTAAAAATAACAAAACTGAGGCATTTTCAATTTCTTCTTTTTATAAAATAAACAATCCTTTTTTGTTAAGAGCATTCTACGTAAGTCTACAAAGTATTGTTTTTAATATCCTGATAAGACGTTCGAGTTTCACCGGATATGCGACTTCAGTAGTTACAAAAAACGTAAATATTTTTCTTTTGCTTTGTCGAATCGAGAGTTAGTTGTTAATAAACGGTACCACATGAATCTGAGTTATTTCTTTTGGATTTATTTAATCATATAACGCAAAATGAATTGAATCGAATGACAGAGAAATAAATTGCAAACACGCCTTTTTACTATGATGTCGCGCGAAAATGAATCTATACATTTCCGCGCTTTTGCCGATGTATCAAGCTTCGATTTTCTTTATATGAAATCATGATGGCCCTGAAAAGGATCGTTATTTCGAGACGGGAAGAATTTAAATAAAATGTTCGAAGTGGCTTGCACTCCAAGCGGCGATCCACACAAAACTAACAGCGGTAATGACAGCTGAATGATAGTGGTATGTGGGGGTATACTCGGGACAGCATTTAGGTTGGGCACAGGTGCGGCTGTAGCCCACGGCATTTACAAAATATTTTTTTCTCGTTAATACTTACAGATAGACCCCCTGTGTATTAAGAGTTTTTGATCGTAAATGATTACAGCTGCTACATATTATTATATTTACCTCTATATCTGATACACCCTGTATATATTTTCAATAGGTAACCTTTCAAATGTACAATATGATAAGTAAAGGTACAGAAGTTAATAAAGAATTGATCATTACCGAAACTTATATAATTGTAGATATATTTAGTTAATCTTACATCAATAAAAAATTATTATTATGTATTTGGGATACTATTAATTAGTATAGATAACAGGTATAAATAAAAACTAACTAAAAGAAAAATAGAGTAAGTACTAGAATTTGAGAATGATTGTAAATAAAAGTGGTCCAGGAATCGACACTTGTGGAACACCCCGTGAATATTTATAGCTGAAGAAAAGGTAATGTTCGTCCCATTGTCAATACGACCTGTACCATCATAATACCTTACACAGAAGCTGGACGTGATTGACATTATCCAGAGCTTCTTCATCTTCATCCAGAGATTAATGTATAGAGTGGTCAGATATGTCTGCTTACACAGGCCGCATTCGGCTCGCGCCATGCAGAACGTTTAGCCATAGTATATATTCAAGACAATAAAATCACTTCTTCCGATTCCTGTGTCTAGTGTCTAGTATCTAGCATCAGTGTTAGTCGAGTCTTGATGCAAAATAGTACGATTCTCTGTTAACGTTTTACGTATTGTAAATATAATACAATGTCGAGCGCAGAAAATCCCAGAGATGTAGTTGTAGTAGTGTATGTTCAATATGGGTGAATTCCAGGATTTATATTATGGTAGTGCCAAAATAGTTTGTACAGTGTTAATAATAAACAGTTAATGTGCTGGCACAAATCGGACTACACATTGGTGGTAGTGCATCTGATCCGTTATCTACCTATGAAGATTATTTTAATTATGTGTGTGTTACTTCCGTAGATGTTGAACGGTCTTTTCCAAAATATAAGCATGTTTTATCATAGCAATGGTAGCAGTGTAATGAGAAAAATCTTGAAACACTTAATGGTACAAACTTTTTAGCAATCCTATACCATCTCTGCTACTTATAATAATAATAATAATATATTTCACCTCATAATGCTTACACAGCGTAAGAGATCGTCAACAGTAAATAATAATAAAATATAACAATAAAATGTATAAATGTTAAAAGACATTACATAAGCGAAATCTAACAAACCTAACATATATGTAAATAAGACAATAATACATAAACAAAAAACACAAACAGATCTATGTCTTATTAAAATATATTTTTTCTGTGAAAAAATCACTAACGTTATAAAATATTTTGTTACGTAGATATTCTTTTAGTGCATCTTTAAACTTTTTGGGTGGCAAGTTTTTTACTTCTACTGGTAAGTGGTTATATATCTTTAAACATTGAAATAAACAAGACTTTTGTATTCTGCTCAATTCGGTTTTAGGTGGCAAGAGATATGGTTTGGCTGTACCCCTAGTGTTATGATTATGCAACAACTCGTATTTAGCGAAAAGGTCGGCGTAGTTGGTATGTGTAAATACCGCACTTTCTAGTATATAGAGCGATGGTAAGGTTAAGATGTTATAGTCCCTAAAGACACTTCTACACGAGTCTCTTGGCTTTAGACCAAATACAGCCCGTTAAATGAGGTAAGGGACTAAGAGTTTGATATATAAAGAATTACAAGACATATATAGTCTATTTTTACATAACATGGAGTGTCCCAGACTCTCTATAGCGTATCTATAGCGTATTCCTTAAGATCTGAAGATTCTATTACTTCCTTTACAGTATGGAAAGCAGCAAGGAATTGTGTCATTTCAATCAAGCCATATATATAAGCGAACCTTTTAATAAGTTTGTAGATCAGAAATAATCTCGCAAATTTTGTGAAGACATAAAATGTTTTTCCTTTAAAAAATGCACACGTTGTACAGTAGGTCGCTTTTATAATGTCATGCCCTACGGAGCAGATATCAATTTTTTTTCCTTCTGGGAGTGGCTTATACATAGTTGTTGCTTCAGTTTTACACCTAAATGCAATAAATGCTTATAACCCATACACACTTGACGATAGATACTAGTATTCTTTAAACATCTGTAGCGGGATGTTAAAAAAGGCGTTTGATGGTTTTAATGTTGGGCCCATTATCCGGGACTACTTGAAGACCCATCGTCATTTTTATCCCCGATCGCTTGTAGAAATTCGTAAAATCTGTTATTTATAAAGTAGAGGATCACCTCATTTCCTATTGAAAAAGTATAGAAATTATTCCCTAGGGCATGACATTAATTTTGAGACCCACTGTACATACATACATCATCAATAATCACACAAGATGGGGGCCGTGTTCATCATCGAACCTGTCATCGATAAATAATTGACATCCACTCTCTGATACGCATCGCTACATCTATCGTACACTACATGTCACGTGTCCGACTGACTATCTTTTCCGCTAGGCTGAATATTTTCGACGGCATCTTGCTGGATGTTGAAGCAACACGTCTTGTCGCTCCCGGTTAAGGAAGCCCGCCGATCTACGACGATGACCAAGCAGACAGGTCAGTTCACGTGAAAGTACACCTTGTCCGGCCTGATTAGATAGCTATACATACATACGTCCGACACATTCTGGCTACTCACTTTTAATGAAGACTCGAGGCCAAAATCGTTCTTCGTCGAAGCGAAACAGTGGATTTTATCGACGAGAAAATCCAAGGTGGATTTGTTGATGGAGAATTCGAGATAAATTGTTTGATGTTTATGAGGAATAAACTGTGCGGAAAAAAAAGGAAAAATTAATATTTCATAATCGTATTTGACTTGCTATTTGTATTTATAATGTTCTGTTACTAGAATGAAATAGGGGAAGCGTCATCTAAAGGACAAGATCTGCAGTAGCAATAAATGTTTCATGTATTTGCTATACTACACTGTAAAAAATTACAGTAATTTTGCCATGCTAAATCAGGAATATTACATGTAATAACGTTGTGAATTTACCACAATAAATCATGTAAATTTTCTTTTACATATTTTTTCTAGGATATTTAACATGGAAAAAGAAATTTCAGTAAAATTTATAGCTTTTTCATGTAAGTTTAAGATGTAACAAAAATTCAAAAGGAAAATACAGGAAAAAACATGTACAATTTTGTATTTCCTCTCAAAATTTACTTAAAAGTGTAAAATTGACATTTTTTTTTTTGGTATTTAGTGCACTTTAAAAGTAATTTTACTAGTGAACTATTAATTTTGCTGTAAAAATATGAGGATCTTTTATATTTTATTTGTTTTTACTTGAATTTTCGGGTAAAACTATAGATATCATGGAAAATACGAAATTCATACGCCGCAATGTGATTGGTTATTGGATTATTTATCTGTGCGCGTAGGTAATTCTATTCGTTTATCGAACTTATTATTGGCTCAATAATATCATGTACGTCACAAACAAACTTGTTGTTAACGTGTTCATTCTTGATCCCTGGTTGAGCGATTCAGTATGACCTATTAGGTGCTATAAAAGAATTAGGTAAGTTGCTTGCTCTCTTTATAAAAATACATATGAAAATTACTTCATAGAGTTCATATAAATATTACATACGAATTTTACAGTACAATCTTTGAAAAACACATCAGCATGTGAAATTTACTAGATGGTAGAAATTTTACCTTATGAAGCAAATTTATCTGTAAAATTGTAGGCAACTTTGTTACCAACGATTTTACATGTAATTTTGCTGCAACTTTTTTTTACAGTGTATGTATATAGCAAGGAAATTGCCATAATATCAGAGCTGTGACTTGTTTATGTTATCTCTGGCCTGCCAGGAGTATCTATTCTGCGACAGTGAGTTTTTTTTATCTGAAAAGGGTTTTATTGAAACACGTTCGTTCGACATTACGTCATGTCTCCATCTTAGGTCGTTGGTAAGCGTAATTTTTTTTTGGCTAAAGCATCCCTTTAGTAATATCTGGTTGTGTCTTCCTATTTAGGGCGAGATTGTCCACGAATTCCCCACTGCAACTCGACTAGTGGAATTTACGGACTAACACCGAAGCCGCCCGCTTCACCTCACCTACCGGGCTATCCGCAATTAAGGTACACTCTCTTTTCATTATTGTATAACTCTTGTATTTTGTCTTAATAAGCTGATAACTTAATGTAAATCTTTTGTATTTTTATAACAATTAACTCAGTTCAGTTATGCAATATGGTGGTTGGTTTTAATACATCTAAAAATATCATCAAACTTTATTTTAACTAAACTGATATAAGCTAATTTTGTTCTTTATTATAGTACCTAAAAGAAATTGTGAATGACTCGTAAAGCAATTTTGACTACTATGTAGTACTCCTTACAGCATACATAATCCATGTCAGGAATCTTTTTAATATCCACAGCTACCGGTTTGTAGATCCATAGATACGAAGATAAGAACCACAACAGGCAGTAGAATTAGAATTCCGATCAGGAGACTACGATAAGCGTGACTAGCACTTATCACAGTACGAGACAACTTTATAACTCCGTTTCACAGCGGCCCCTGTTTCTTCCGATCTGGAGATTCGATTATTGATAAAGGAAAGTGCAAGTCAACATTTAATTATAAAAGCCTGGAGAGCAGCGCGTGTAATTTGACAACAATAGGAATTGAGCGGAACGATATATACATATAAGACGTGTAAGGAAGAAGGATTTATAAAGCTGGATGTTGTACCTACGTTATGATACAAATAAGTGTGTAGTATTTTTGAGGAAGGAAATGCAGTTTTATATTCTGTCAAACTTTTGTATAATTTCGTGTTCCTAAACCCACTCTTCGTTGGACATCCTGTACAGAAAGGAAGACAAGAAAACGTTTCTCTCACTCTGTCGATTTCCTCCGTAACCGTAAATAAAAAAAAAACAAATAACCTTCTCTTTTCTCTCTTTTTGTTTCTCTCTCTCTCACACACACACATACACCAACCAGCTTTACGACGAGGCCAGTCAGGAAACGCCACACAGTCCTTTTGTCAGACGTATAATAGAGTAGTGGTCGTCATTTACGCAGCCCAATATAATGGTCTTTTGTGCCGGCGTTGTTAAGCGGCCTGCTTTTCGAAAAAAGTGCTGTCTAATCCAGCGGCACCAGTAGAAGAATAATTACCCATACCCGGTGATCCTACACATCGGCTCTCATCAGCGGTAACAGGAGGTTGAAGTATTAAAGAAAGACTATTCTTTGGTGGGAAAATGCGTGATACGACTACGTCTTGGGATGGTTGTTTTAATTTAAGTTGCATTATTTTTGAGGAGTTTCTCCTTCATTGTCTTTTGTTGCTTTATAAGGTGTTTTAGTAATATAAGCAAAATGATTAAGCAATAAAAAAATTAACAAGGTTTTAAACTAGATTATAATGACTTTGAAATAATTAACATTAACTTCAAATTCCGCTCTGGACACTTACGATAATCGGTTTTTCCGGGGTCGTAATATTGATTAGGATTTGGCTCTATGGAGACCTCACAAGCAAGAACTTCGGCATTACAACCCTAAAAAAAAATGTAAGACAAGACAAGTTATTTATTATAAATGTTAAGACTAGAAAAACACATTAAAGATATAAACATACAAAAAAGTCAGAAAAGTA
Source organism: Protaetia brevitarsis (assembly GCA_004143645.1). Lineage (NCBI taxonomy): Eukaryota > Metazoa > Arthropoda > Insecta > Coleoptera > Scarabaeidae > Protaetia > Protaetia brevitarsis. The sequence continues at coordinate 312,237 of RXPK01000251.1, forward strand.
TTTGTAAACATAGTAAGTATTCGTAACCATCTTCAGAAGATGCCTGTAGCTTCATTCTGTATTCGGTGGTCGCCCAATGTGTCTATAAAACATCAAAGGTGCCGACAAGTTATATCTGCATTGCTGTACGGTTATTTTGGTTGAATGTCATGAGCTTTTTTATTTTTATTTAAGGGGAGGTTTACATATATTTGACTGGAAATCTCGATTTTTGGTTTTTTGCATTTTTTGAAAGCTCCAAATATCTAAAATACATGATTAAAGCGGTTTCATAATATTCGCATTGTTTAAGCCGCTACGGCTTATTAAAAGAGCGGGTGTACCGAACACAAACGGAGCATATTAGATGCAATACCATATTCGACCTGGGGCTACTCGGGTCGAAATACCATACTTATTGTTTCTTAGTATATGTAAAGTTGTCTTTAATGATTATAAATATCACTACAGTCGGGGTCACAAATAAACGACGGAGTAGCTATTTATATCACAATAATACGAAACAATTAGATCCGAAATAAAACGCACATTTGAAGAAACTAATCTAACAATATTTCTTTTACTTAAAACACACTCTCCCACGCTTTAGAAAAGCAAATCAAAACTGCGCCAATTGGAAACTAGAGCAAGGTACGGCAGAATATGATGGCAAAGGTAACCGCACTACGGATCATCAGAGTAGCACAGGAAAAATGGAAGTCGATGCGATGCCATAAAAGAAATTTTCGCACGCTTTCGTATAGGCGACTGAGACAAGACAACTTTTCAAGCAATTTGTGGTTTTTAGTCGTACGAAGATGTTACTGTCCATAAGAAAAAAAGACAATGCGTTGGAGATGTATAAAAAAGAATGACTGGACTTTGAGGAAAGGGCGCTGGTGAACTGACTCACAAAGTTATTGATAATTTAACAGTAGAAGAGTAGTGTAGTATGGACTGGCAATTAGACAACATCCAGATTCTGCATAAAAAATAAGGCAGTTATTTGGGCTACATTTCATTATAAATGTTCAACCGACGCGGATCCACGACATATTTATTGTCCAAAAGGTGTAGACAGCCTGTGTAAGTGGCGCGTTGCAGAAGCCAAGGTTGAGCTTGCTTCATTCAAACATGACCCTCTTTTGCAAAAATCAAGATGCTATTAGGCCGATTTATAAAGTTTTTTCTACAGTGATTTATTGCAAAGATGCATTGGAAAAAATTGTCAAAACTGAAACGACTCTTTTAATTCATGTGTGTAGAAACTAGCTCCAAAAGATTTACACTGCGAGTCACAAACAATTCAACTTGCTACCTACATTGCCGCAAATTTATTCAATGAAGGTTACTTTTCTGTATTACGAATAATGAATGCGTTGGGAATTGCAGTAGGACTTGATGCCAAAAATTTCGTCGTCAATTCTGATCGTCAGCGCATACAACGGGGGCGGAGCAGGATATGTCCAGCGCTGCAAAACTCGCTGTGCTGTCTAAAGGGAAGCAACAAATTTTGAAAATGCAGAAGTATGAAGAAGAAGAAGGATTAATATATGGTGCTGGAATATCTGACTAAGTGTATGGAGAACTATTTGTAAAAATGTTTGCCGCGAAACTTTGAACGTGTTTTTCTCGAAACATGATTTTTCAAATCTGCTTAAGTTCTAGTTCTTCAAGTGTTCAATATATCAATTTAATTCTTTTGTTTTCTTAATGTAAACAGTTTTTGTTGGAGGTTATACCTATATTACACTAAAAATTGCAATATTCCACATTTTTATATCCAATCATACACTCAAAAAAGAAATAGAAAATAATCAAATTAAAGTCCAGGTACCTGCCACATTGTTTGCTTTCGACTTATTTGGTTAAATTTAGGTATAACCTCCAACAAATTTAATATATTTCTAACTCTTCTTTTTATTTTCAATTTCGGATCACTTTTGTGTACGCTAGAGTTTACGCAGTTTGACCGTGTTTTCTGGACACACTGCTACCTAGATACAAATAGCGAACGTTATAGTGCTCTTGTCATACAAGAAAAATATATTTTTTTAATGTTCAAGTTTTAATATATTTATTAACAAAAAGCCGTATTTCGTATATCTTTTTCTTTGTCTGAAAAGAAAGCTCAAAGTTTTTTGGACTTTTCCGATATATATATGTAAACCTCCCCTTAATTAAAATATACCTATTTGCAACCAGATGTGTTTTGTTATTTTAATATTCTGTTAAAATTTAATATTTTCATGAAAACAACATGTATCTTAGCTTTATAACGTAATCACCTAGATATAACTTTCGAAACATAATAAATCCCTTGTGCACAATACAGACATCTTTCTGAAGCATCTCCCGAACATAAATTTTATTTATCGCGTCGTCCGTTAGATGCGCGCACGCCTTCTCGTGTCGACTTTTGACTGTCGAAAACGGCCATTAGGCCTCCCTTTCGGAAGAAACGCTATACATGGCGATATGGCCCGTAAATTAGTAAGAGAAAGTAAGTAATTGGCTCCGAATGAAGCGATAAAAATGAGGTCGACACACCGGCACACTATATAGAGAGAGAACAGACGCAACGCGTTCCGATTATTCATATTTACGAGCGACGAGTTGAAAAGTCGAATTTCGTTAAAACGTCCGACGTCAATTTGTACTGTAATTAATTGCGTTTCGCTTTTCGACCGTGCAGGAGAGATAAAATATGATTAAGTGGGTCTCGGGTGTGTAACACATGTCGTATAAGTCCTATACATCTGAGCACATAGCAATATATACATAACATGCATGGATGCTTCGTCGGAAATTTTATTTCTTAGTGTTTAATGGCCATCTCTGTCAGTGGATTAATTAATCGCCGCAATTATATTATAATTGAAAGGCCGTGAATCGATTGCAGAATCAATAAAGAAATCACCATAAATTACTGTGTGCGGACGTCTCGGCGAGAAAGCACCTTAATTAATGGACCGAACATCGGCTTAATTCGATCCTAATTACGCGGACACGGTAAAAGAGTGACGTGGAACGGGAACGCGGCCTTTTTTATGTCTCATTCGTTGAACGTCTGATCGTTTGGCGGACGTGAGATTATTCGTGGCGTATGCAAATGGGCCCGCGTCAAATAGCGATCGGTCAAAACATACATTTTATGTATACGCATATACGTCTATTAAAATTAATGTTATATTATATTCTTGATTGATGTTAGCAAATTAATTCCCTGTCAAGAGTAGTGTTTAAACTCGAGTTATATTGCGAGAAAAAAAACTTGTAGCACAATCAAAGACTTTCAAGGATTTCACTACTTGATGTAGACGTTTTATTTATTAAAATGTATAATGAAATAATTGCTATTAGTAATTGTGTACCGGTAATAATTATTTTTATGAAAAACACTGAAAAACCCATTTGATTGATTCAACAATATTTTTAATAGAATTAAATAAATAAAATGTTTTGTTAGTTTTTCCATATTTCAATCTCGATCAATCGTTGTATATAAATACAGGGTGATTAATTTTAATCGAGAAATCGAAGTAGATTAACTCAATGTATCTTTTTAATTTAATTAATTGATAATAATATCAATAATTGTTTGATAATAATATCAAACAATTTATTATCCTTTTTATAATATTTCTTAAATTAAAAAGATACATTGAGTTAATCTACTTCGATTTTCTCATGTTAGCGTATACAAAACCGTGAATTTTAATTTTCATTTCTGTTTATCAGTTAATAAATATAAACCTAAATCATACTTTCAAAATTTCATCACACCATCTTACGCACTATCCCTTCCTTGACATGCATGCCAAATTTCACGAATTTCCATCAATAAATAAGAAAGTTATAGAGGATTTAGTAGATCGATGCACCGTGCATTGGTCAATGGAATGCGGATCAGGTTGGGGTGAAATTCGTTTTCGTGGCCAGGACTACGCTTTCCTATCTTAACGGCAATAAGACAGACAAAGCCGGGACGATAGAGTGGGGATAAAATGGGCTACGACCTTGTCTATCTTACGGGTCGCTATGTAATTTTGCTGTTGCGTTTGTTGCACGTTGTATGGTAGACGTGAATTCCAAAACGCGCGGGCTGGTTTAAGACAGAGAAGGTGCCTCCTTATCTGTCGTATGCACCTTATAGTCGGTTTGTTTATCGCAAGTAGATTCGGAACTAGCGGGCCGATTTTAAAAATTCTTTCACATTTATGAAGCGCGCAGAATTTTTTTGAATGTTGGAATTAATTTTTATGAAGGGAATGGAAGTATTTTTTTTTCTCGATATGATGATTGTGTTTATGAATTATTAATATTCTTTATTAACCTATATTTACATTTGTAAATTTTTTATTTTATTCTAAACATTTCCACATAGTTTTTTTTTTTAATCCAATAATATTTAGTTCGTTGATGGTTTTTCAAAATTATTTATCTTAATTATTGTGTAGGAATTATTATGTTCTATACTAATAGAATTTGTTAATACTAAATTGTAGTAAATTAAAGTTTTTATAAGACAATACCTACAACACATTAAAATTGTTAATTTAAACTCTATACACATGTTTACAATATACAGGATGCATCTAATAAAAAAGTAAATTTTGCTTGGGTGTTAAGCACACGACATATAAAGCACAAACCCGCCGAAACCGGATTTCATCAATAAAAAATTAAAAAAAGTAAAATTTAGAGCCAAAAATTGTTTAGTCCGGGCCTGATGCAAGGAAACATCATGTTAAGCACCTGCTAAACGTGGTATTATGTATAAATACATTGCACTCATTTAGTATTATTCTTAATGGTATGCCGTAAGTTCATTTAACGTCATTCTGAATAAATAAAGGCCCTTGTAAAAATAGCAAAACTGAGGCATTTTAAATTTCTTCTTTTTATAAAATAAACATTCCTTATTTGTTAAGAGCATTCTACGTAAGTCTACAAAGTATTATTTTTAATATCCTGATAAGACGTTCGAGTTTCACCGGATATGCGACTTCAGTAGTTACAAAAAACGTAAATATTTTTCTTTTGCTTTGTCGAATCGAGAGTTAGTTGCTAATAAACGGTACCACATGAATCTGAGTTATTTCTTTTGGATTTATTTAATCATATAACGCAAAATGAATTGAATCGAATTACACAGAAATAAATGTAGATACAGAAAATTTGCAAACACGCCTTTTTACTATGATGTCGTGTGAAAATGAATCTATACATTCCCGCGCTTTTGCCGATGCATCAAGCTTCGATTTTCTTTATATGAAATTATGATGGTCCTGAAAAGGATCGTTTTTTCGAGACGGGAAGAATTTAAATAAAATGTTCGAAGTGGCTTGCACTCCAAGCGGCGATCCACACAAAACTAACTAAGCGGTAATGGCTGAATGATAGCGGTATGTGGGGGTATACTCGGGACAGCATTTAGGTTGGGCACAGGTGCGGCTCTAGCCCACAGCATTTATAAAATATTTTTTTTCTCGTTAATGCTTACAGACAGACCCCCTGTGCATTAAGACTTTTTGATTGTATATGATTACAGCTGCTACATATTATTATATTTACCTCTATATCTGATACACCCTGTATAAATCTCCTTAGCTAAAATAGTTTTTTTTTTGTCATAATCAAAATCATGTTTACAGTGTGTTTCATGTTTTTTTAAGGCAGTTAAATTACTAGCAGATTTGTGTTCTTGTAAACGGGTTTTTAAATATTGCATAGTTTGTCTAATATAATGTACTGCATCCAGTTAGTGATGGCCGGCCACAGTTGGCGCCCTATTCAAAAATATAAACCCCACGTCCTTTGCTCACGGTTTATGAGCAGCGGCAATATATGCTCATTACGCATTTTTACCAGATTATCTGAATATCTGATAAGCTGTGGCGTCATTTGTCATTGGAATAAAACGATTTACTGCATCTTTTTAGTTTAAGAGATCTTTAAAAGAGAAATATTAAATCATTCTGTACAATGTCTACAGGGTAGCTGCAGGAAAATTACTGGTATCTCGAAAAACATACGACATACAGAGTTTTGGTTAATTAAAATAGAAAAAGAAGCGAATAATATGCATCAGAGAGATATTCTAAACAAAGATACACAAAATGAACATTCATTTACTTTTTTAAATTACAATATTCTTCTGAGTCTAAAGAACCCATTATGAATGGCACCTTACTATTACAGTATTTTCAACTGGTAATTGATTATTCATGCAAAAAAAAGCTATTTTACCTAACGGCGACAAAATAGCGATTCTGGCGCCGAAACAATACAATAATCTGCCTTGAAAAACCCAGCCTAACGTCAGGTGATTACTCGCGCATTGCTGAACGAAAACGGACCATTACCTAAAGAATAATAGAATAGTTCGACCCGCAATAGATCATCCGAATGGGCGTCTTGACTCGAACAAAACGCCGAGGTGCAGCTATTGTAGGCTAAAATTGCACCTAATCATCCGTACAACGCAGTTCGGCGCAAAGTATTAACCTTCCACCGTGCTGGGAACGGAGACAGGTCTGACTGCGGTGAATTTATGTGTTTTTCTTGAAAGTGTAGGTAATTACCGTGTTGTATTAGGTGGGTTTTAAGTAAAATATACGCTTGTAACGTTGGAAATCTTCTACGTCGATAATCACTATGTTTCGTGCATTATTTATTACCTTGGTTTGGAACCGACAAGTTATATGGAACTTCTACGAATTTAAAATGATTTTAAAATGGAAATATTTAGTATAATAATGCTTTTTAAGTTGAATATCTTTATAAATAATGCTTCGCGCTATGCGTTTTGTACCCACTAAATATGTTCTGTTGTTGGAATGAAATAGAAGAAGCGCTACCTATGCGACAATTTGTGTACTAAGTATTTAATGTATTTGCTATGCTATATGGGGAGAAAACTGGAATAAAAAAATAAAATGTGATATTTTTACTTCAATGTATATACTTGTTTGTTTTTTAAACAAACCTTTCTTTTTTTTTTCTAGTCATGGCTATCCAAAATCTTCGTATTACACGAATATTACGGCATTTCTCGATCGTCAAACATTCGTAAACTGCCCCATTGGCGTTAAATCTTTCTAAATTCAAGACACTTCTCTCGGTATCAATTATTTTGACATTTAATGTAAAAATTATTTCTCGTTCAAATATTGGTTGTCTCTTTTACATTTTGTATCAGTGTTGGGCAAGATAGGAGAAGTGAATAAATTTCTACAGCGGCTAGATACACTCATGTTTATTCACGTCTTGAGTGGGGGGCAGTGTTAACTAGTGATTTATTGAGAGCCGACAAAACACGAGTAGGGGAGGGTTGGGCAAGATGGGGCCACGAGGCATGATGGGGACATCGTCTTATCTACGAAACGCCAGTAAGCATCTGTCAAATAATAACAGTCCTAATTTTGACAAGTGCTGTTTTATGTTTGTTGTAATGTAGGAAACTTCACTAGCCGTAATAACAAAGTTATTGCTGTTTGTGCGTGAACTTTGCAATTTCCAGAATTTCGTTATTATTTTGATGGTGAGTTCAACGGCCAATATCGGAAGCATAAGTAAATTATTTACAACTACACTTTTTTGTGCTTATTAATTGACATGTATTGCATGTATTTTCTATAGTGTGTTATTTGTTTATTTGAAATATTTAATATGTTATTATAACACAACCAGAAAATGTCCTAAAGGGGCTAGGTGGGGCTATTGGTACGGAGCAACATGAGGACATTATTATCTCACTCTTCAGTCTGGTCCGTTATGCCTGGATATGCCATTATGCTTTCTCGAAGATATAATGCCTATTCCTCATGTTAGGAATAAAGTAAAGGTTCAATCAAAGCGCAACAAGGGAAAGAGAACAATCCTTACAAGCACTACGCATAAAAATCTGCTACAAGAAAATAGAAGTCTGGAGAATCCCTAAGGCAACTAGAAGTGCTGAGGGAGAGTTAAAAGAAAAAAAATGACAAGGTAGAAAACAGAAGAGATCAAGAAGCCGAATTTTGTAAGGAAAGCAAAGAGATAGATTTTTCGAAAACGTCAAGGAAATAATCAAGTTCTTCTGTTGAGGAAGATGACGCTCAATGTTAGTATGTAAGGGGAAGTATTGATACAATGCATGGATGGCGAGGTTGGGTACATGGAGGCTGTGCGAATAACGTGGATGAGTTCGTCTTCTATTGTCTCAATTGTCAAGATTAAGTTTAATATTCTTATCGTTATTGTATTTTTTTTTATTTTAAGTGGTTCCGCTTTAAAGAGTTTAAGCTTTGTTCCTGCATGTTTTTAAGAATATTTTAAGAATCTATTTCTTTTTTACCTATTCCCTAGATGTATGGTACGACTCATTCTTAACTGGAACCCCATCTTGCCCCCATGGTGGGGCAAGATGGTGTATTTACACATTTCTTTTCAAAATTTTCTCAGAACATCAAGGGTGTCCATCGAAAAATTGTAAATTCATCCATCAGCAGATAAATGTTTAAAGATTACAACAAGCGTACTTAGAACCTTGTATATCAATTTGCAATCCTGATGCAGTGTTCCTAAAGCTTAATGTTCCCATCTTGCCCCACCTTCCCCTATGTATAATCGTTGTAGAAATTTATTCACTTCCCCTAACTTGCCAAACACTGTCTTGTATGTGATTTGTATTGAAAATCAATTAAAAATTCAATAAACCTTATTTGACAACTGATTATAGATTTGTTGCGAAGAATTAAAATTTTCTCTTTTTGCCGATAGATGTCGATAGTTTGACAGGTGTAATTTTGTTTACATTAAATGATTTATAGTTTCGCTTGATAGTATTTATTCTTTTTGAAACATGATTTTTCTAAAATGTAAATTATCTACCATCTGATGTATTTTCCTTGAAATTGATCTTTTCTATTAATAATTGTGAAACAAATTAGTGCTTTGAATTGAATTTTTTATGTGATTTTTAAATTATATTACATTATGTTAACATATATATTTGGTTGAAAACAACAAATCGTTTTTCCCGTGTGCCCAGCCGGTATTTTATAGCAAATTTCCATTAAGAAGTCAGTTTTTTGTCCAATACCCTAAAACTCGCTTCTCTTTGTTTATAACATTAAGATTTTGACAAATTTACGCAGTTATATCCAACTATATTCGATAATTCTATTGCAAACATCGCGAATATTAATTTGCCGTGCAATTGACACATTTCAGCCAATAAAATATACTAATATGAGTTTCTAAACGTATGAGAATTATTTAAATAATCTTGTCTAAATAAAATGCGATTTCAATTCGCATCTTCACTTAACACCTCCAGCTAATATCAATCCGCCAATTGATCTAATGGAAATCTTATTTGCATATTTACAATGCACTTAGGTATCCAATTTTATGACATCCTAAAATAAACTTTAAGCCTCATTTTTATACAATAACCCATCCATTCGTATAACGTAAATAAAAATAAACCGCCCTCATTCGAATATACCCCTATAACACTTTTGGGGTATTCATAAACAATGCACCAACATTGTGTTTACGGAGGGGCCCGTTGTAGTATACCATAAAAATTAAATGCGAGAAACAGGGGCTTTCGTGAATCGTTCTCGGCCCGTCGATTGCTGTGTTATTTCCATGGAAAATAGACGAAAATAAATAACGCAGACCCAGTTGGCGGTAACATAAATATAGTATTTATTATCAGGACGGTCTATAATTCTGCGTCGGTTTTTCTTGGAGCGCCCACATAAAGGACCCACCCCGTAGGTAGGTCCCATTTTTATTCTTTATGTATGTGGTCGTAAATCTAGCGGTTAGGGAACGGATGCGTAGTACAAAGACGGATAATTATTAGCGGAGAAGATTGAAGGATACGTTGATGGGAGGTTTTTTTTACCAAGGGTGATACGTTAGAGTCTCGTTAAATGGTGATGACAGTCATTAGTTTAATTAAATAGAGTTGTGTTTTAATATGTTGGGTGATTATAAAACTTTACATCGGTTTCAATTATTATTTATATAATCAGCGTATAATATTAGCTGTCTTGGTAAAGTTATCCTTCTAAGAAAATTATTAATGTAAAGTATGAACAAGCTCGGGCCTAATACAAAGTCTTGGGGAACACCGACAGTCAGTTCTGTAAAATGTTTAAATTATCTCATAAATTGACTCAGACTAGGTCGAAGGTATTAATGTCATCTATCAATAATGTCACATATAAGATGTGCAGTTTCATCATATCAATGTCACTTATTTTCCGCCCTAGGGAGGAAAAGTACAACTCTTCTCCCTGGGGACTGCTGACAACTGCTGGGAAAAAATATTTTTTAGCTGGCTTTGGTTTTCGAATTCTGTGTACAGTTACAAGTCTGTATCGAAAAAATTGTATTCAAATTATTCCTATTTAAACGGATCTTCAAGTAGCTGGAAGTAACTGCAAATACATGGTAATGGTAGTATATACGATGTTGTCTAAAAAATGACGTGAATCCCTAAACCCAGGACCTATCGCAACAACGCACAAAGCACGCTTTTGCAACTTAAAAACTTTAACAGAGGGTAAAGAATTTCCCCAAAGTATAACAGCGTAGATTAAGTGGCTGTGAAATAGTGAGTAGTAAACCGATAAAATAACATTGGGTTCAGCAAGGTTTTTAAGTTTGCGTAAGATATAAATTGTGCTAGATAACCTTTTGCACGGATCTCATTTATGTGATGTATCCATGACAAATCGCTATGAATGGTGACACCAAAAACTTGATTGTATCAAATGCCTCACCACCCCCACACAAACAAGTGTAATAGAGTTTTCTCGAAAAACAGAAGTGTATTAGAGTTTTCTCGACATTCAGTTTCAAACTATTCGACACAAATCAACCTTCAGCATCGGCCAATATCCGATATTTTAGACGGGGTATTCACACCCTCAGCTGATGCTATGTATGTATGTATGTAAATAGAAGGGTGGTGTTACACTGCGATCTAAAAGATCTATTGTGTTCCCTATTCTTGCTGCTTTACAGCTGGCCTTCCAATCCTATTCCTTTTAGAAAGTGTAGGATGTCAGAGGGCCCCAGTCTAGGTAAGTTTCCCTCTTCGATTTCACATGCTCCCAGGTGCAATGCCCTCGAGTTGCACAGTGCTACGCAGTTTGAGAGGAGGTGGATGGATGTTTCATCCTGTTCCTTACAAAATCTGCATTCAGGATCTTTTTCCAATCCAAGCTTGCTCAGGTGTCCTTTCAGTCTACAATGGCCTGAAAGTATTCCTGTTAATATGCGAACATTGTTCTTACTCAGGTTGATGCATTCTGTAAACCTCTTCTGGTTATAAGTTCTCAGAAGAATTTTACTTTGCCTCATTCCCTGGAGATTTTCCCAGTAACTGGATTTTCTCTGCTCGATTTCCATTTTTAGTTTCTTCAGTATTGTACCGCTATTTAACCCGCAAAAGGGTTCAGGCCCTACAAAAGGCATTCCAGCCCCTTTTTTGCGAGGTTATCCGTTGTGTGTCCTGTGTGACCCGGAACCCACAGAAGGGTTACTTTATTTCTTTCGCCTAGCTCATTTAGTTTCCCTAGGTATTCCCAGACCATCTTGGAGCTGATTTCATATGAGTTCAGCGCCTTGATGGCTACTTGACTATCAGACACGATGATAATCTCCTGCTTCCGATGGTTCCTATCCATAATGAACTGAACACATCTTCCAATAGCGCGTATTTCCGCCTGAAATATACTTGGGTATTTTCCCAAGCTTTCGAAATATGTAGTTCCAGGCCCATATATTCCTTCCTTATGCTAATCTTCTCTGTATCGTTCCAATTTTAGTATATGTACCACCGAAGCGTGTACTAGCTGATGCTATCAAAGTGGTATCATCTGTATACATAATACACGCGTCAGGTGAAATATATTCACAAAAAAAAGTAATTTACATAAATGATAAAAAGAGGTCCGAGAACAGAAACTCGAGAACCTTATATGATAGTATGAGATTTGGTAATATTATTCTTCACGTCAACAAATTGCGATGATAAATTAAAATTTCGAGTTAATCATTATTTTTTTTTATAATAATTTTCAAAGCATTCGTTGGACGGCAATTAATTTACTGACATCATCAAATCAATTAAAAAATTGAATTAAATGAGATTAAATTATAGCTTAAACAGTTAGCACTCAAATATTTATTTTCTATATATTATGTACATTAGAGAATTATTTGTTTTACAATTAGTCAACTACCTACTCAAAGATTCCGTATAATATTTGTATAGAATTACTAAAAAAATTCCCACACAGAATCATTTCTAAGCCATCACCAACGGCACTGACTCTTTTATGTCTAGCATCTCTCTTTCCTTTATCTTCCAAATTGACTATTGTTGTTGCATACGGGCCGGCAATAGGCAAATTGATTTACTACCCGCAGGAGAGAAATGACAATACGACGCCAAGAATAATGACCTACCGGAGATACAGGACAAAAGAAGTACGAGAGCCATTTGTCATGACCGCACGCAACACCTATAGTAGAGTCTTGCCTATATTGCGATCGCTCTAATATGCTCTGCCCATTTCATTGCGACAGCTTCAGGAATGGTAAAGTTGGATACACACTTGTGCGGTGGTTGTTTCGTTAGACTTTGGTTAGATAAAATTGGCGTAATTAATCGAATTTCTTTGAACACGTGTGTATCCACCTTTATTATCGAAGAAGATTTCTAACAAACCCCGTGTTTACCCCTCGAAGCAGAAAGCGCAACACATCACGTTGACGCCGATCGTAATTTGCGGTCGATAGCAGCTGTTCCTCGATCTCTTCACATCCTGCATCACGAAAGCTTAAGTAGAAGAAAAGTGGTAGCGGCCGCAATATACGTAGAAGAGACATTGTTTGTCACATGGAAAGTGATGGTGCCAGACCTTTGTTTACTGAAACGCGTGACTGACTAGGATTTTACATTATTCCTGCGGGCGATACGTCTAAAACGAGTGGCGCACATCAATTCGAGCAATACAGACGGCATATGCACTTCTCGGAACCATATATCAAGCTCGGTCGTAAAGATACGCGGCTGTTGGGTCGTAAATTATACGGATAACGCTGTCCTTTTTGATTTGGTAATGACGTGGAAGTAAAGCGAAGTGATATACATACTGGGTGGGGTATAAATAATGCGGAGTATTACATCTCTTATTAATCTGCAATGAAAGATTTAAAATGGGTAATATTTTTCTTTCTAAAATCTTTTTCTTCGTATCATCTATTAAGAGGAGGGAGGTTTACATATATATATCGGAAAAGTCCAAACACTTTGAGCTTTTTTTTTCAGACAAAGAAAAAGATATACGAAATACGGCTTCTTGTTAATGAATATATTAAAACTTGAACATTAAAAAAATATATTTTTTTTTATGACAAGACCACTATAACGTTCGCTATTTGTATCTAGGTAGCAGTGTGCCCAGAAAACACGGTCAAACTGCGTAAACTTTAGCATACGCAAAAGTGATCCGAAATTGAAAATAAAAAGAAGAGTTAGAAATATATTAAATTTGTTGGAGGTTATACCTAAATTTAACCAAATAAGTCGAAAGTAAACAATGTGGCAGATACCTGGACTTTAATTTGATTATTTTCTATTTCTTTTTTGTGTATATGACTGGATATAAAAATGTGGAATATTGCAATTTTTAGTGTAATATAGGTATAACCTCCAATAAAAACTGTTTACATTAAGAAAACAAAAGAATTAAGTTGATATATTGAACACTTGAAGAACTAGAACTTACGCAGATTTAAAAAATCATGTTTCGAGAAAAACACGTTCAAAGTTTCGCAGCAAAATTTTTTACAAATAGTTCTCCATACATTTAGTCAGCTATTCCAGCACCATATATTAATCCTTCTTCTTCTTCATACTTCTGCATTTTCAAAATTTGTTGCTTCCCTTTAGACAGCACAGCGAGTTTTGCAGCGCTGGACATATCCTGCTCTGCCCCGTTGTATGCGCTGACGATCAGAATTGACGACGAAATTTTTGGCATCAAGTCTTACTGCAATTCCCAACGCATTCATTATTCGTAATACAGAAAAGTAACCTTCATTGAATAAATTTGCGGCAATGTAGGTAGCAAGTTGAATTGTTTGTGACTCGCAGTGTAAATCTTTTGGAGCTAGTTTCTACACGCATGAATTAAACGAGTCGTTTCAGTTTTGACAATTTTTTCCAATGCATCTTTGCAATAAATCACTGTAGAAAAAACTTCATAAATCGGCCTAATAGCATCTTCTTGATTTTTGCAAAAGAGGGTCATGTTTGAATGAAGCAAGCTTAACCTTGGCTTCTGCAACGCGCCACTTACACAGGCTGTCTACACCTTTTGGACAATAAATATGTCGTGGATCCGCGTCGGTTGAACATTTATAATGAAATGTAGCCCAAATAGCTGCCTTCATTTTTTATACAGAATCTGGATGTTGTCTAATTGCCAGTCCATAGTAAACTACTCTTCTACTGTTAAATTATCAATAACTTAGTCAGTCAGTTCGCCAGCGCCCTTTTCTCAAAGTCCACTCATTCTTTTTTGTACATCTCCAACGCATTGCCTTTTTTTCTTATGGACAGTAACATTTTCGTACGACTAAAAACCACAAATTGTTTAAAAAGTTGTCTTGTCTCAGTCGCCTATACGAAAGCGTGCGAAAATTTCTTTTATGGCATCGCATCGACTTCCATTTTTCTTGTGCTACTCTGATGATCCGTAGTGCGGTTACTTTTGCCATCATATTCCGCCGTACCTTGCTCTAATTTCCAATTGGCGCAGTTTTGATTTGCTTTTCGAAAGAGTGGGAGAGTGTGTTTTAAGTAAAAGAAATATTGTTAGACTAGTTTCTTCAAATGTGCGTTTTATTTCGGATCTAATTGTTTCGTATTATTGTAATATAAATAGCTACTCTATCGTTTATTTGTGACCCCGACTGTAGTGACATTTATAATCATTAAAGACAATTTTACATATACTAATAAACAATAAGTATGGTATTTCGACCCGAGTAGCCCCGAGTCGAATATGGTATTGCATCTAATATGCTCCGTTTGTGTTCGGTACACCCGCTCTTTTAATAAGCCGTAGCGGCTTAAACAATGCGAATATTACGAAACCGCTTTAACCATGTATTTTAGATATTTGGAGCTTTAAAAAAATGCAAAAAACCAAAAATCGATTTTTCCAGTCAAATATATGTAAACCTCCCCTTAAATGACAACTCCAAAATCAAGCAAATATAGGAAGTGGGTACACATACAAAGGTATATCGCATTTTTTAAGAAAGAGAAGCCATCTTGATTATTGCAGCACGCACGGATTGCCCAGAAATATTGTCGCAGCAATGGAGCACATTAAACGCTATTAGAAAAAAAAATATCTACAAAAGCGGAACCTCTTCCACTCTGTTCCACGCCTAACTCTACGGTGATAATTCACGTCACATACCGACTCAACTTATTAGGTTCCATTATGGTACTTAACTCATTACAGATAACGATCCATTTATGTTGTTTGCTCCGCGTCAATTATTTATAACTCGCTGGTACTCATTCCTCGACACGTTCACATTAACTTGACGACCATCTTATTGGCCGTTATAGAAGCATTATTTGTGGAGACGGTTATTTAACTCGTACTAAATGTTCGCCTTAAGATTTTAATATCATGTAGTAAAGATTAATGCGTTGTACCTGAGTACTAAACTAAATGGCCAAACTCCAAAATGTTTTAATTCTACTATGCACTCACTTAATTCGCGATTATTGGTTTTATATGTGCAAGAATGGCCAATCTCCTTAGCACCTAATGCATTTAGCAAAAAATGAAGCTTGTGTCACAACAGAAGTATATTCATTTAATTCCATTCCATTCTCTTCGTAGTTCGAATATCTAAATTTGCCAATATATCAAAATTACTATTACTAACGGACATTGGCCTTTCTATTTCTCAGGTACAGAATTATATACGACCAAACTTGTCACGCAGAATCTTGGAATGATTTCACTGTGACTGGGGTAGCCCAACTGTTCACCTTTATTGTGGTAACTCACTAATTTTGCTTTCTAGAGTTGCAAGAAAAGGCTGTGAAGCTAATTTTCATATTTTTTTAAAAGGTTTAACGTATCACCAAAGAAAGAGATTTAAAGGTGTGGATCCAATCCATTTGTCACTATATACCATATTATACCTCATGGTCTGACAAAACTGCTACCCAATTTTGCAAATAGTGTCTACATCTTCAAACATCACATCAAATGGATCAGTTAACCGTTTATTAATTAAGTGAATTCTCTTTTGAAAAATGATCAATATAAATTGAACAAATTGATACTTAATATGTTATTTTAACCTTACAAGTATTTATTTTAGCATTTTCTTACGTTTATTGGATGATTTAATGGTTAGGTATCAATGCCTAACATTTAACATTGCGAAAAATGTTGAAATCATCTTTTTTGTTTCTCTTGGTGCACTATGAGGAATAGAACCAACATAATAGTGAAAATTACATGCTAGCCCGTAAAATCCACATTATATTCTCGTCAGGAGTAATGATCCTCATTCGCTTTTATAACGTGTAAATATTTCTAAAAACAAACAGTAACACAAACAAATAACAACAACTATTGAGAAGACAAAATAGAATATTGAAATAAAAATTACGAATGACAGGATGACAATAAAAATTTCAAGAATTCAAAATGATCTTCGCACTTTTAGTTTGTTTGTTGTCATAAGAAAAGCCTGCCTAACAAACGTTTCAATTCATTATACGTTTCAGCTTTAGATAGAGAGAGAGAGAGAGGGCGAACACCATTAGGGCTAAAAATCCAGGAAGTAACGGTCAAAAAAAAATAGAATAAAAATGTCTCTCTCTGCTCCGAATCTTCTGCTAGTCGACGTTTCGTCCACAATCGCAAGAGACGTCTTCAGGGCTGCTGCTGCTGTTGTTGACCTAAAATGGAGGTTTCAACAACACCCCTGGAGAACTCCCTTGTAATTGTGGATGAAACGACAGGCAAAGGGGCTGAAACAGGAAGTTTCAGTAGCAGCAACCCTGAAGATGTTTCTTGCAAAACGAAACGTCGGCCAGAAGAAAATACAGAACGCGGAAAAGAACTTCTTGTCTCAAATCGGTGCATTCCCTAAATTTATTTACTTCATCAGAGTCCCTAAAAATCGGGTAATATATAAGATAATAACCTCTAAAAATGAACATATCCCTAACAGCCAGAAATATTACATAGATATTTTTAAAAATATATTTTAGGAAAATTTATTTATAATTTAAGCTACCCTCGTCTAAAATTTGCTTAAAGGTTGAATGAAAAAGATAAAAATTGCTCTAAAAGCTATGTCACTTCCCTAACAGCCAGAAATATTACATAGGTATTTTTAAAAATATATTTTATCAATATTTTTCGTGAGAGGTTTTTGAATATATTTTTCATATTTTTTTCTAAATATAGATAAAATATTCAATTAAAATATTTATTCCATATTTTAAAATTAATGTAAGCGCTACATTTTTTCTGAAATATTTGTAAAATATTTATATGAAAATTGAGATTTTTTTATGCAATCTATTTAATTTGTCAAAATGAACTAAAATTGTTCATGGTTATTTAGAATGTATAACGTCGATAACGAAAAGTTGAAACATACATAGAGTTCTCTAAAAGGCAAGAACTTGTTTTTCACTCACCATACAAGTTAATAATCAATAATTCTGGCATCTTTTAAAGCATACTGAAGGTGTATCAAATTAATCACTATGTTTTAATTGAAGTATTCTAAATAAAAAGCAAACGTATTTATTATCATTTTATTTGAATAAGCCAATAAAAAGAAAAATATTCATTTTTAAGTCTAGCCTTGGCTGGTGCCAGGTACAACCCTATGGCTTTTTTCATATCTTCGGTAGTGACGTTCTCATGGCGTTTCCTTGTGGCCTCTAAAACAATGCCAATTGTATTAGATCATACCATGAATAAAATATCGTACAACAGTATCAACACCTACTAATGCATTTGGAGCATTTGCAATAATTGGAGTGGTAGCTACATTCTAATACTTACGATACTTATTTTTACTTTATTCATAATATTTGAAAACATTCTACGTACAAACAATAAAACAACACAACGTATTCTAACCTCTATTTGAGGTTATGACGCTTATCTACCGAGATGAATCTCTTAAGCAAATTAACTAGCAATTTATCTGGTAGATGCAGCACATATATGATGCATAAAATTCCTACAATTATATTATTAAAAACGATTTCTGTACATAGTGATATTGAGCATTCCAATTATCTTATAAATGCCATGACATGTTCAAAGTTTTGCTTACCTCGTAGTCACCACAAAAACTAAAAGACACCCCGCAACAATTAATTACACAGTTAACCCTAATCTGCCCTAATTGTATACTATTATAAACTATAACATGTAACGGACAAACGAATGAAAACGTTGATGATACGCACGTGCGCGTATTCATTCTATGTACCTAATCGATAGACGCATAAACAATACTAAATCATATAACACCGGCACCGTAATGAATAGAGGTGTTGTGTTGACGTTCGCAACTTACAAATATTACAAATAATATAATACAAAACGCAGATATATTAATAGAAAAGTTACAGCGCTCAACTTAGATACTAATTAAATCATATTAGATATATATTATCTAATTTAATCTTTAAACTATCATTTTAAATAGGTACATACCTACTTAATATGTATGCATATTTTACCCATTTTATATTATTCGTCCTACGCACCAAATGTACAAAAGCAAAAATTCAATCTTTTTTTTTATATGAAATAAATATTTACAGAAATACAAAGCAAAATATTCTTGCAGAGTTATGAAAAATATATTGAGAAAACATTTGCAATAAAATATTATTAATGCTACATAACATATATATTTTTTAAATGTTTTCCTAATATATTTTCTATAATATATTTTATGCATATTATATTAATGTAACTAATATTCAAGAAAGGTTTAATATTTTTTAAATATTTATAAAATATGAAATAAATATGGTTGGTCACTGGGGATTTGAAAAACTTGTAAATTCAAAGTTATATTGACGCTGTTTTCCTTTGTTTATTAGAGCTATTAATAGTCGAGACACGTATTTTCCTTTCAAGAGGTCAGTTGAGACGATATAAAATTGACATATTTGCATAATGATGTAGGCTTGTTAAACCAGCCTTAAATATTAATCAAAATTAACCAATTAACTTATTTATTTATCTGAAAACATCAGTAAATTGCACAGCACTACTTCTCGATACCAATTCTCGTCACTCAAGAAAAGAAAGTTGACGTGAATTAATGGTGACATATCTCACCGTTTGTAGTCGCCTTTGTACGAGTGTCGAGGCACAGCTGTTCGCTACACCCCAGAAAGAGCGTGTGGCCTTTAATGTCCGGTCATGTCATTCTACGAAAATCGGCCAGGCCGAATGCAAAAATACATCGCCGCCTGCCTTCTTCCTGTAGCGTGTGCACTATCACGGATGATATATTGCGACAGGACTCGCTTTTCGCACAATGGGGATCCTAGGGCTCCGTTCAACGGACCGAGGTAATCGATTATCCTCGTCAAAGAGGACCGTCATTACTCAAGTTCGGTGCACGGAGAGCAAACAACGATAATGCGGTGTGCTGTGTGTACTACCTCAAAATCAGTTACGTGAAACGATCCTTTCTGAGTCGTTAATCATTGGACAGGAAACGTTTTAGATTTCTTTTTCTATATATGTATACAGAGATTATTCCCGTTGTAATAATGGAAAAAGAACTGACACAATTCGACCAATAAATCCACGTGTAATCGCCACACGTAAAGATATCCCCCTGAGGTACTTTCGCCCGATTGCACTATATCGAATTGAGCGACTCGACGATAGAGGGCGTGTAAATCACTGATCGACCAGGCGCTGACTCGATACCCCGTCCGGCTCTACAACACCCGAGGGAATGTTCTCGTGAATCCCTTAGCTGTACGCTATGCGCTTCCTGGACGTTTGTCCCTCGATGCGTCTTTGGCTTTTTATCGCGTGACCTCTTCGACACGTATAAGAAGAAATCTGCACTGGTAGATCGCTTGGGGATAAATTGGTTTAAGTGTGAAATGCTTTTATTTAAATTAAAGTCGACTGGGATGGTTCTACCCGAGCACTTTGGACAAGTCACCATGTCTTAAACGATTACTAGGATTTAAATCTGTGACAGCTCTCTTATCAGTGGAGGATTTCATCATACTAGTAAGAAATAGTTTCTTCAAACGTAGATTGTTTTGGTAATTTCCGGTGGGTTAGAATGTACAGGTTGATTTCAAATTAAGTGTGCACCATTGCTATATATGTTATTATTGATTCTAGAAAGTAGGTTAAATTAGCAAAGTATTAGGGTTTTTAACGCTGATTAATATGCAATATACGAAAAAAAAAAAAGTGAATGACGCATTTCCAAGAAATTTTGACATTCATATATTTTTTAAATTGAACACTTTGTATATTGTTAAAAAATGAAAGATATTTTAATTTATGATGTAAAGGTATCAATACAAGATTGTCTTAGAACGAATAATAAAGAAGTTATGATTTTTATTTTGTAAAATTTAGAGCAGTATAAAGAATCAACTTTTAACAAAACAAATACTATGAGATTCAAAATGATTGTCGTAAGAAAAAAACTGTTTTCCGGAAAAATTTATCTAAACTTATTACCAGTTTAATCAGCGAAGTTAGCTACATACAAATTTCATACATTAAATGAATTTTCTTGACATTTAGCGACATTGGCGTTCGTGTTGTAGTATCTTTCGATTATTTATCTTATAATTTTTTTTCAAACCGTTTATATTTACATCTAATATCACCAACAATAGTATCTCTGAATACTGTAAGAAAATAAGGGAATTTATCTGTGGTAATTAGCTCAACAAACAGGTAAAAGATCAATATTAACATTAAGTGAAATAGTTTATTACATCTTATAATTTTATAAGCTTATCATACGCTTCAGCGCAACGAGCTGTCAAAAGAAAGTTACATTTTCATCCCTATAAAGTTTCTACAGTACAGAAATTATTACCATTAGATCACGATAGGCGATTGGGATATTGTCATTGGTTTAATAACAATTTAAGGGCGATGACTTGCTAAACAAATCATTTTTCTCGGATGAAGCCTGGTTTTATCTAACAGGCTATATCAATTCACAAAACTATCGTATCTGGTCTGCAGAAAATCCACATGAATTTCGATAAACGCAATTGCATCCCGTAAAAGTTGGAGTTTGGTTAGCTATGTCCAGGCAACGAATAATAAGGCCAATTTTCTTCGAGGAAACTGTAACAGCCCAACGTTACCAACAGATGTTGGAATTGTTTATTGTAGAGTTACAAGAAAATGAGTTTGAAGCAGGTTATTTTCAGCACGATAATGCTCCAGCACATACTGCTCGACAAACCTGCCAAATATCTTCATCTTTTTTGCTGACAGGTTCGTTAGAGCGCAAAGATGGCCACCAAGATCGCCTGATCTAACCCCATTAGATTACTTCATGTTCGGCTATCTAAAAAATAGGATCTATAGAAACCGCATACATACCATAGAAGAACTGAGAGATGCAATTTTGTCACTTAATAATTATACTAATTGTATGTTATAATTTAAAGTAATAAATAAATTTAGTTAAACACCAGTTAGTACTGAATTGTAAAATCATAATTTAGTAAAGTTAAATTAATTACGTTTCATTTTTATAAGCAGAAACACCAATCCATAGTCGTTTATATAATGCGAGTTCAAATATAGGTTACGTTTTCCTTATTTATGACAGATCCGTTTACTTTCTTGTGTTCCAACACTGACTTAGTTCAAACCTTCATTACAAACACGCGGCATATACTTACATCCTGTTACTATCTATAGGAGCGGAATTGACAATCATTTTGAATCTCATAGTACATGGCTTTGTGGTTGATGTTTATTTTAATATATTACATCTTAAAATAATGTCGTTGAAATTAAATTGAAAAGGAAAAAGTAAATGTATGATTTACAAATACTGTTTAAAGGTATCACCTTTTCATTCTCAATACATTTTCGTGCCCGCTTGAGTAGTACACTCTGTGTAGCTCTTAAGATTGTCCTTCCATCCAATTGGCGGAAAACCTCCCTAACCTTACCTTGCAATTCGTTCACGTTGTTGTACCGGGTTCTGTATACCTGATCTTTTAAATATCTCCAAAGAAAAAAGTCTAAAGGTGAAAGGTTAGAAGAGCGTGCTGGCCATCGAATTGGCCCATTTATATCAATCCACTTATTGGCAAATATGATGATCAGATAGTGCGGGCTATGCGGTAGTTGTGTGCCGGAGCACCATTCTGCTGAAAGTACAAATTTTAGCGCATCAGGGAAATCCTCCAGAACGGTACGAATAAAGTCCAGATATTTCTCTCCTGTCAATGTACCATTGTAGAACGCTGGAGCAACGAATGTCGAACCAATTAATTCACACCAGACATTAAAACTAAATCGAACTTGTGCAGCACGTGGACGCATTATTAATAATATCTTGCGACCGGTAGTGTTTATTCTTCTTCTTAAACATTCCTCTATTGGAGAAATTTGTTTCATCACTCCATAAAATACATTGTGCTCCATTCAAATTTTCATCATAAAAATTAATAAACCATTCACTGGAAGCCAACCTCCTATTCGAATCTTCTGGTTGTAATGTTTGTGAGGTTCGGTACTTAAATGAGATATACTTATGCTTTTTTTAAAATTCTTAAACCCAATTCCTTAGTAGCATCTCTAATGGAAAATTCACGATTAGCTTCAAAATATGCTTTAATTTCCACCTCCTCGTTGATAATGATATTTTTCTTTGTTCTTTTCTTCTTAACTCAGCTCTCATAAACAGATTTCTTCATAAAAAAGAACTAAGAGATATTTTTTTTTCGCAAAAAGTTATCCAAGATGAAAAGTGCACATTCCCACCATAGTTTAATTAAAATATAGTCATTCTGATGCAAAAAAAGGTTAAACAAATTATGTATTGCTTCTGGATGTAACAATTCTACTGCCACTGAGTATACACCTAACATCCGCTTTGTATATGACTGACCGACCTTTGCCCAAGGCGACAAGCACACATCAGGATGATTTATCTATTTTCTCATATACAAGTCGTTAGAAGACGCCATCCCCATTGAAGGAAAAACTGGCGAAATTCCACTAAAAATATAACACAACACGATAACGACCATCCCTTCAACACTAGTCGATTTGGACGACGAAATGCCAGAGCTAATAACGACTGTTTGGCATCCTTGATGACACGTTTACGATGCTACACGCTGACGTATGTAAGAAGCTCACTAACGACTCGATATTTGACATGTGTATCCTATACTCTCTGTTGCGTGTACGAATAACATGCAGTTGTATGCCTTGAAATTGATACACGATTTTATATTTAGTTGACACATTTCTCTCTAGTTTATTTTTAATCAATGACACAACATTTTAATTTGGTTTTTACATTGACGTTATATAATAAGTACTGCAATTTATTTTTAATGCTAAAATAACTATCTATATAAATTTAGTAATGTAACATTTTTCTTGTATATTTCATTACATTCAAAAAAAATTCACAACTTAATATTTTATTGATCGTAATTGCCTTTAACTTGTAAAGAGTCTGAGAATGGTCAGTTTTAGCCGAAACCTGGTACTATTATAGGTATTAATAGATCTGAATGGAAAGTACATTATTTAATTACGATAGAAATACTCCTGTAAACTGTGGCACTGATAATACTGCAAACTTATTCTAGCTCCCTCACCACAAAAACTGGATAGTTTAGTGTAGTCAAGTACCCTTTTAAAATGGGATTTGTAAAATTAAAAAAAAATACATAACAGTATTACAGATGACCTGGAATTATATTACTTATTCTCTTTAAAAAAGTCCTCTATTCTCCTTCTAGTCTAGTTCACAATACATTTTTTAAACTGTTTTTGCGGGAGTGATTTTACAGCATCAGGTAAATTATTATATATTTTTAAATATTGGTGTATGTGTATTTTTTTACACTTTACCTAGATGCGTGAATGGAGAAATTAGTTAGTTTTCTACATGCGCCTCTAGTGTCTCTACCATGATCAATTTCGTGCTTTTGGTAGAACTCATTGTAGTTTTGTTTAGTGAACAAAGCACCCTTCAAAACGTATAAGGCAGGGAGAGTCAGAATATTATTGTTTTAGCATTTATACACGTGTCTCTATAGTTAATATTAAATAAAGATCTAACACAAGCTTTTTGTAAAAATTAATATCTTGCTCGCATGCACTGAGTTGCCCCAGAATATAATGCCATATTTTAGTCTGGAGTTTGCAACGTATTTTTAGTTCTAGATAAGTGGCAAAAAAGATGACAAGAGAATACACTTAGTGATAAATGGACTAAGGAATTAATACCAAACCAAAACATATAAGTGTGGATTATTACCTTACACAGGCCCTGACAGGGCATGGAGTTTACAGGTCCTGCATAAACAGGATAGGCAAAACAGCCGGAGATGAGTGTGTGTATTGCGGAGAAGTGGATACCGCAGAACGTACGATATTCTACTGTGAACGTTGGATAGTAGCAAGACAAGCGTACAAAAAGATAAGGAAAAACGTAACACCACAAAATCTGATAGAATGCAAAGAACAATGGGACGCTCTGCACCAGATGATCAACGCCATAATGAAGGAGAAAGAGAGGGAAGACATAGAACTGCAAAACAGGTAGAGTAAAACAGGTGAATTCCAGATGGTTCCACGAATTGCGCCTGAGGGCATAGGGTGGTTTCTAGCGGGTAGACCACGCATTGGGAGTCCCACACTGCCATGGCGTAGAATTTAACTTATGGCGTCTATAAAGGATTTTCCAGCGGCAGAAAAAAGTATATAATATTAAATGTGTTAAGATAAGAAAACACTAATTTACTTCGCACGTAATTCTTATTTCCGCTCCCGCTGTGCAACTCTCCGGATAAAAACTTCTTCGCCTTTATTCTCTTTCTAGAGCAATCTACATTCTTCGTGAATTACAGTACATTTGCACTAGAAACTTCGATTTAGTATCGATGTAGCGTACAATAGCACCCTCTGTGAGTAGTCTCATGATCTACGCGATTTCCACTCTAAATAGGTAGTACCATCTGCTGGCACAGTTATAAATTTAAATTCAACCCCAGTGACCAACTATATTTATTTCATATTTTATAAATATTTATAAAATATTAAATCTTTCTTGAATATTAGTATATTAATATGATATGCATAAAATATATTATAGAAAATATATTAGGAAAACATTTAAAAATATATATGTTATGTAGCATTAATAATATTTATTGCAAATGTTTTCTCAATATATTTTTCATCACTCTGCAAGAATATTTTGCTTTGTTTCTGTAAATATTTATTTCAAATAAAAAAAAGATTGAATTTTTGCATTTGTACATTTGGTGCGTAGGACGAATAATATAAAATGGGTAAAATATGCATACATATTAAGTAGGTATGTACCTATTTAAAACGATAGTTTAAAGATTAAATTAGATAATATATATCTAATATGATTTAATTAGTATCTAAGTTGAGCGCTGTAACTTTTCTATTAATATATCTGCGTTTTGTATTATATTATTTGTAATATTTGTAAGTTGCGAACGTCAACACAACACCCCTATTCATTACGGTGCCGGTGTTATATGATTTAGTATTGTTTATGCGTCTATGGATTAGGTACATAGAATGCATACGCGCACGTGCGTATCATCAACGTTTTCATTCGTTTGTCCGTTACATGTTATAGTTTATAATAGTATACGATTAGGGCAGATTAGGGTTAACTGTGTAATTAATTGTTGCGGGGTGTGTTTTAGTTTTTGTGGTGACTACGAGGTAAGCAAAACTTTGAACATGTCATGGCATTTATAAGATAATTAGAATGCTCAATATCGCTATGTACAGAAATCGTTTAATAATATAATTGTAGGAATTTTATGCATCATATATGTACTGCATCTACCAGATAAATTGCTAGTTGATTTGCTTAAGAGATTCATCTCGGTAGATAAGCGTCATAACCTCAAATAGAGGTTAGAATACGTTGTGTTGTTTTATTGTTTGTACGTAGAATGTTTTCAAATATTATGAAATAAAGTAAAAATAAGTATCGTAAGTATTAGAATGTAGCTACCACTCCAAATTATTGTAAATGCTCCAAATGTATTAGTAGGTGTTGATAATGTTGTACGATGTTTTATTCATGGTATGATCTAATACAATTGGCATTGTTTTAGAGGCCACAAGGAAACGCCATGAGAGCGCCGCTACCGAAGATATGAAAAAAGCCATAGGGTTGTACCTGGCACCAGCCAAGGCTAGAGTTAAAAATGAGTATTTTTCATTTTTATTGGCTTATTCAAATAAAATGATAATAAATACGTTTGTTTTTTTATTTAGAACACTTCAATTAAGAAATAGTGATTAATTTGATAAACCTTCAGTATGCCTTAAAAGATGCCAGAATTATCGATTATTAACTTGTATGGTAAGTGTGAAAAAACAAGTTCTTGCCTTTTAGACAACTCTATGTATGTTTCAACTTTTCGTTATCAACGTTATACATTCTAAATAACCAAGAACAATTTTAATTCATTTTGACAAATTAAATAGATTACATAAAAAATCTCAATTTTCATATAAATATTTTAGAAAAAATATAGCGCTTACAAGAATTTAAAAATATGGAATACATATTTTGATTGAATATTTTATCTGTATTTAGAAAAAAATATGAAAAATATATTCAAAAACCTCTCACGAGAAATGTTTATAAAATATATTTTTAAAAATATCTATGTTATATTTCTGGCTATTAGGGAATATTTAAAAATTGATGACACACGTTACACTAGTACCAATAAACCTTATTTTCTAACAATTTTATGTGTAAGTATATCTTATGAAACATGATTTTCCTCTTTAATCTCTTCCAGATAGCACTTCATTGCGTTTTATCCAACATTTTTCCCAATCTGATTAGCTACCGATTCCAACCTTGACGCCCAACTAAGCGTCACTGTCAAATCAATTCCTCCCTGTTACATATTCGGCCAATTAATCGCTCCCGACTGCTCGAAAGCGATTAATCCGTCAATTCTATTAAGTCCTCGTCGCATCTGAAAGACCCGAAGCCTCTCAAAGAGAGGCACATATACTCTCTCTCTAAAACATCATAAGTACAGTGTCACAATGACGATAAGGGAAACCCCACAAAAGGGACGCATGGTCGACGGCTGACGCGGCAACGCACATATTAGAATCCCCATCGATTTTAACGCAAAACTGTCAACGCATAAATCATCCGACGACGTGACGCGGACGTGATATACAAGAAATCCGGGATGCCGTCGTCTATCCACTCCGTGAGAAGGGAAAAGCGAGAATCCATCAACGCGCGCGCCCCGATAGTCGATAATTTGCGGTGACAGCGCACCGGGTCGAGTTAGTTGAAGATGATATATTCCCTCGGCACGATATTCTATCTCTTTCGTGAGCGATCAATCTTCATTGCGAACGTCGACCGTTCGATCTAATAACGACCGGTTACTGTACCGTATATAAGAGGTCCCTCCGAATCCGGTCGTGAGCCTTTTCGCTCCCGTTGTTCTGCACGGTGTGGCGTTGCGGCATTGTTACAGCTGTCTGCTGACACATGTAAAGAGGGTACGCAAATCCGCAATAAGCGAATTGCTTTGGCGACGGCGGCGGTGAGGGGAGATACCCCGAGAATAACACTTTAATGGGATAATACAAAATTTATTGGGCGCTGAATCTATGTGACGTGTCGACTGAGAAATTTATGAGCTACTTTTTTTCAATTCGTTTATTCTTTATTCCGCTCTCATCCATTTGTTGGGACGCGCTTCGATTTAGGGGCTTTCTCTCTGTATATATGTGACTCTGGTGCCCTGGATTTTCACCCATCTGTTTTCTGACGGGGGGGGGAGAGTCGACTTGGTAAATTAGGTATTTTGATATAATTCGGTTTGCAGCGAATGTGGAAAAGAACTTTAGGACGTAAGTGGATGAATTAGGGTGTCTTTAATCTTTAAAGAAAACTCGAATTGCGCAAGTAAAATAGCTATACTTTATTTATGTCCCACATGTTTGTGCATCAGATTGAAATTTACTAAATAATTTTTTTGTTGGGTGCCGTAAAATTGATGAATAATAATATCTATTAATCTTTTATTTAAAATATAATACAACCCTGTATAATAAATAACAAAATAAAATAATAAAAGGAGTTAATTTTACCTTTATAGTATTTTATTTGAGAATAACGGAGGCAAAACAATATACAAATAGAAGCGTTGCACCCAAAACAACGAAGAAATAATGAATAGCCCCCCTCTCCCCTCTCTCCCCTAATGGGCTATCGAGCTGAACGACAAGTTCACTTTATTTTAGCGCTGGCTGACTACTTCCTTGTTCGCTTGTGTTCCTACGCTCTCCCACATGCTTCCCTCGGCTGTCCGCCAATCAGGGACGTTGCGCTGATCTTGTGACCGCGCTAACTATCTTTATTTGTCTATTTCTTTCTTGACGTCGCTTACGACATCCATTTATGTAAAAATTTCCATACCATTCAATTTAAAAAAATCAAGTTATCCATGATTTAGAGTTAGAAAATTACAGAGCCCTATTCAATAATTCTGTAATGTAAACGAAACAATTTTAAAATAAAAGACGTGTGCTGTTTCATGATTAAGCGAAAACTGAAAACAGCATCTTTCTAACTCTCGCATTTCTGGAGATATTTCCAAACGCCGTAGACATTCCAAATGTCATTTTTTTTTCGAAAAACGCCATGTAATTCAGAAACGGTACAACTTAGCCCCAACGTATGCCTAACGTATTGTTATTTAAATTTAACAAGGAATCCAAAAATACAATGATATACAAGGTGTTCCATTTAAAATAATAAAGTTAATATCAACTTCCGGTACAACCGGAAGTCCGCCATTGCTGAAACTAATTTTAAAATGTGTAAAATATGATTCGAGGAAACGTTTATTTGAAACATTTTTCCAAAAAAACAATAATAAATCGGCTATGGACCGTTGCATCTTAGGCTGGACACCCGGTATAATAGTAATAACCTGGAGTGATACAGTTGATGTGGTCTTGTACGCGGCCGCAGCTTTGATTAGTATCTTGCGCTGCACCTTTGCAGTACTAGCCAGTTTTTTTTTTTTTTACTTTTAAAGCACTCTCCCATATTGGGGCTCCGTATAAAATGAACCACAGACACCAACATCGCTCTCTTGGCACTCTTAGGTCCTCCAATACTTGGCATTAACCTTGTAAGTTAAGGCAATCTTATCGTCTACTCTCTCTGTTACCCTCTTTAAGTCGTATCGAATAAAATCCCCAAATACTTGATGCTATTTTTCGCCCTCATTTTAACATTGTCTAGTCTAAAGCTTATGCCTTCCCGTTTCCTCTTGTTAGTGATAATTAACGTTTCAGTTTTGTCTTTGGTGCAAGATTTAACACATTTGCCTGCATCCATCTATTTATACGTTTTAGATTTTCAACGGTAATTCTCACTAGGTCAGATTTACTGTGCGCAGTCACAATCGATGCCAGGTCGTCTGCAAACGCAATACTTTTAGTTCGCCCTTCCAGCTTGATCTCCAGCACGTCGTTATACAAAACGTTCCAAAGTGTCGGACCCAAAACAGAGCTCTGCGGCACGCCGGCTTCGATATCCAATTGAATACGTCTTTCTCTCAAGTTATCATCGACAATGTTAATTAAATATGCAGATATCCCCCCTTATTTTGTAGTTTCTCCAAGATTAGGTTCCAACTAGGGGTGTTAAATGCATTCTGAATGTCGAGAGTTACTAACATGTTCCATCGCTTACCATTCTTTTTACTTATGTTTTTAATGATCTCAAGGGTCTGCAGCGTGGAGCGCGCCTAATTTACTTTATTAACTTATTTTATTAACCAAGATACAAATACTTAAACTTAACATGACAGACAGTAGATTTACAATGATGGCCTTCTGATTTCTTACATTATTACCATCCTGCAGACAACAGACCTAGACAACAATACAATACAATACTATTTATTTATATTCACTGTTGATTTATACAGTTTACTATTTATTTATATTCACTGTTGATTTATACAGTGAATATAAATAAATAGTATTGTATGTTAAAATTCATTTAAAGACTTTCTACTTCCTCTTCCTGTATGAAGTTCTAACAGATGATTAACAGTGATTTTTTTACATGCAGCCAGTTGTTCTGTCAAGATTTTAGCTTTTTGATCGATTTCTTCCGAGGTGTTGCAATTTTTTTGGTACGTAGTGCTGTGGTTTGGCACCCCGCGGTTCGTGAATTCAGTATTAGTTTATTTATAGAGATTAATCTTTATCAATGTGCCGGGAAAATTCTCTCAGAAATTAATGTTTTATTTTTGCATAAGATTTTGTTAATTGTTCGGTTGTTGATTATTTATTTATTCAATTGTACATATTGCGTTCATCAGTATTGTATATTTTGTAGTTTATATTCTAGACTTCTCTTAGACGAATTGTTGCAATTGTAAATTTTATATATATGCGACCGTGTTTAACCCAGAGGCTCAGTTACTTGAACGATGTCGTGTAAGTACAATAAAATTTTATTTTCTTTGCTGCCTTTTTGTAAATTCATTTGATTTTAAAAATGTTGTTCGTTTAATTTGAAATTTTATCATCCTTCAAGGAACTCGTTAATAATAATCGTTATTATATTATTTGTACACAAATTAGGTATAAGATCCGTTATTATTTTTGTTCTAGAAGGCTGTTTTGTTGTTGTGTAAAGAGTTTAAATTTTCCGTTTTCTAGTTTTCTGATTTGATCTTAATAGTTAATCACCTCGATTTAGGTGAAAAGAAGCCTTGTGCTTGTATTTAAATTTCAATTTTGTTGATTTACTTGTTTTGTCCACGTTTAAATTTAGTATAGTGTGTTGTAATTTTGAGACCACGTGGATTTTTGTGAAAATAGGATTTTCTTCTAGAACAAATTTACCTCTTTGCTTTGTTAAAGGATTTGAATTGTCCTTTAGTAAATTAGATTCAAGCAGGTTTTTATTTTGGCCAGGACTCTCAGTCCAAGGTTTGATTTTTCCTGTGTTAATTGTAATTAAATGTTTTTTTTTTCTTTTTTTTGTTATAAAATAGTATATTAAAGTACGAGTTTCATAAGACATGATTTTGTCGCACGAGTTCAAGTTTAGAAAACGAGCCGCAGGCGAGTTTTCTAATGAACGAGTGCGACAAAAAGCCTTATGAAACGAGTCCTTTATACTATTTTTTCTATTTTGCATTATAAATTGATAATAAATACTTAATAAAAATCTCATTAAAAATGTTGAGTTTTATTTTTATATGAAGTTGGTCACATTGACATACGATTGACATTTGACGAATTCAAAATTCAAATTCGGCTATTTAAATTGTTTAAACAATATATTTCATAATATAGTCTCTGTAAACTGTAAAAAATGAGTGATACTGAGACAAATTTATCTTGTACGCTACCACAACTGCGTGAAATTGCGGATAACGCCGTCATAAATTTATTACCGAAAAAATCAAAAGCAGTATATGAAAAATGCTACCATCAATTTGAACTATGGGCTGTACAGAATAATGTCAACACAATATCTGAAAACATTTTATTGGCATATTTTGAATTACAAGGTAAAAATAAGAAATCTTCTACCTTATGGTCTATGTATTCCATGCTTCGTTTTTGCTTTTCCATTTATAAAAATACAGACATATCAAAATATATTAAATTACAAGCCTATTTAAAACGATTCTCTGAGGGATACGAGGCTAAGAAATCTAAATTTTATGCATTGAAGATATTAATAAATTTATAGAAGAAGGTTCTGACGCATTGTATTTAGCAATAAAGGTACGATATTATTTGCAAAATGTAATTTTTTTATGTAATGGATTTAATTTTAGATCGTTTTAATAATGGGTTACACAGGTGCCTGTAGACGAGATGAATTAACAAATATGTCCATACATGATTTAGAATTTAAGAGTGATATTATTTTGGTGACAGTACCTAAAACAAAAAATAATATCGTAAGAGTTTTTGCAATTACGGATGAAAGATGGATTACTTTAATTAAAAAATATGTCGCCCTGCGACCAAAAAATATTATCATTCAAGATTCTTCCTTACATATCGCAATGGTTATTGTATATCGTGCCCGATTGGAATTAATACGATTGGCAAAATGCCTAAATTAATAGCTGATTTTCTAAAATTGCCCAATTCAGAGCTTTATACTGGACATTGCTTCAGACGTTCTAGTGCTACACACTTAGCAGACGCAGGCAGTGATTTGCTGACTATAAAACGTCATGGTGGAATGAAGTCATCTGCGGTAGCTGAGGGTTACATCGAAACATCTATGAAAAGTAAAGTGGCTGTAGCGCACAACTTATCAGGGCCAAGTACATCTGGTCATTCTAGAGTTATATCATCGAATGATTCTCAATCACAAGAGTCTACCATTAAAGCCAATAACATAACTCAGCAAAACTTTGTTACGAAGAATTTGCCTGGCATAACAATACATGCTCAAGATACTTGTTCCGTCAGTGTAAATGTATACAGTAATTCCACGTTCATAACAAATACAATGTAAACTAAATTTGTATAGAATTTTTGATTAAAGTATTTACAATTTACATGCATTAAACGTCAATTTTGCTTTCTGTCATAATGTATTCAATACAGCCAACCTATAGAAATGAAAAAAGGCGTATCACAATGAAGCACTTTTCGATACGCAAAAGCGTGTTACAATTGCGTTTTTATGAACGCAAAATGGAAAAATAAATTTAATGATTGTTAACGTCATTCAAAATTTCTGTCCTTTTATTTTTGAATCAACCATTTCAATTGTTAGAGTAATTAAAGAGAGTCAACATTTTCAAACGCCCACATTTTACTTTTCATGGTAGGTTTTATTGTGAGGGTAACCCTGAAATTAAGTATTTTTTTGCGCCCTTTATTTTTATCGCTGAGCTAGTAAATTTAATTTTTCTTTTTTTTTTTTAATTCATTTTGCATTTATGCTGGTACCGTCAGTACACAGCAGTAGTTTATATAATTTTTTCTCTTATATTTTGCTCATCCAACACAAAACCGTTATAAACACGCAGCGACCTGAAGATGATGACAATCCCAGCGTCGAAACACCTTGTAGAAGCAAAAATGATTATTTTTTTCCATTTCTGGCAGTTATGAAACGCTCTCGCGCAACACCACGTCTATACCGACCGAAAGAAAGGAGATAGGCATGGAGAGCAAGCGAGCGAGACACGTAACCAAGCCGCGGGACGCGGCGGAGGGGCACAGAGGCATACGAGCGAGCGCTAGAGGGAGCCAGAGCGAAAAAAGCAAAGCAAAGGGTGTCGACAAGTAAATAGAAGAAGCAATAACACGGTGATCTGCGGTTGAGGGTGTCAAAGCTCACGCGGGGCCCCGGCGGTGGGGATGAAGAGACGGTCGACGCATGACGTCAAGCGACTCGTCGGTTGTCGCTTGTTTCGGCCGACGGAAAAGTCAGTCACGCTAGTGAGGTTGTGTGGTGCGCGCTGGTTTCTATTTGGTCGAGATTTGTGCACAATCATCGTAAGGTGTCCGCTTTTTGGGAACGATAAAATACGTGTCGGTAGTTTCATGAACCCGTGTCCAGATAAAAACGGACGATATTCAACTGTTTATTCGAGTATTATAGTGACTAATGGAATTACCAGCTCCGATATTTTGTTGGAACTTCACCGGATGGCAGTTGTCTCAGTTTAGCGACGGCAATTGTACGAGTGTATAGCGAGCGCAAAAGCTTTCGTTCAGTTTTGAGTGTAAAAGTTTTAGAAGAGAAGAGTTTTCTTCAGACTAAACAATTTTATTGAAAAGAAAATAATTTTTAAAGTGGCAAAATGCTGACTTCCAGCAACCAATACTTAAGACCGGAATACCTAACACCGTTACCAACCACAGTAAGTTAAATTAATAATTTGAATAATTATTATAAGTATTAGATATTAAAATAACTTTCACGTCATGTATATTTTAATATTAATATATTTGAAACAAAAAAAATACATTAAACCTCATTTTTATTACCACAAATACGATTATAAAACAATTTAATCCAAAACAAAATCCATCTCACTTTGAAAAATCAACATTTATTTTCCTTTAAATCCTTCAGATTCGAAATAGAAAAATAAAACATATTTATCGGGCAGTCGTAAACTCACAAATGTCAACTCACCGAACGCAATAAAAAAAGATATGTGGTAATATTAGGCAGGGAGACGCATCATAAACACGTATAAATGGATGTTTTCCCTCGAAAAAATGAATTTTAATGATGATTTAATATCGATATAGTTCCAAAATTTATAAATTCGGGACTTTTTCCGTACGCGTCGTCTGAAGTCGTTAACTTTGCCGGAACATTAATAATGTACACCTATAAATGCGAAGATGTGTGGCCGTATCTTGTCGTTAGATATAATTTATTGCGTTTTTTTTTTATCTTAATCTGTGATATTTTAATAAGATGAAGGTGAGAGATTTCTTAATGTTAATTTGGAATTTTTTTTTAGACGGAATTTTATGATATTTATTTTAAAATTTCTTTTTGGATAGGTATGTTATTCGTTATAGCTATATTAAATCAGATATTTACAAGATGTTATTATATAAACTTATTTATAGTAGATATTTTTTTCTTTGTAAACATTTTATACAAATTCTAAAATGAATTATGAATTGGTAAAATATTTTATTATCTGATGCTGTAATAAAAACGTTTCTCTTGTGTTATGTGTCGAAATTAATAGACCATATTTCTTATTGTTACATTCAAAATATTGTGTACAAAAGCTTTTCAAATGTTTTCCAATAATATTTTTGTATAAACGAAAAATAATTGTTTTATCCCAAATAAACAAATAACAATTAATCTTGCAATTTTACATTAATAAAAATATTTTTTGAAAGCGTGGAATTCATTGCGAGATTGAATAAAAATTGTATAAATTTTGACTAATGTATTTTGTCGCATATGTGATTTTTTTTATTATTAAAAAATAGTAATTTTATTTTGGGAATAAAAAAGTAATATTTTTCAAATATTTATTAAATTTATTTATTTCTATTGCATCTCTCTATAGCGACTGTCATTCAGAAAAAGTGTCTGTCATTAGCTCAAATTTTTTTAGTCGTGCAAAAAATTGAGAAAATTATTGGAGTAAGTTCCTAGATTTTTCTTCAGTTGAATGGCGCCACTAAAAACAAAATCGTTGAAACATTTTAATATTTTTAAACATATTTATAAAAATTTGCATATGGCGTCAAAATTATATCGTGAGCGAACTTTTTTTTTTTAGATATCATCTCGTTTAACTAACCTCACTTTTTGCCGATTTTAGCCTATTTTTTTTTAAAATTTACCCCCATACTAATGGCTAGGTAAAATAAAATAAATAAATTTCGAATTGTTAGATATATTAAAGCTATCCTCAAAAAAAGTAAACAAAAAATTATAAAGTTAAAACATTTGTCTATGCCTGTCATTGCATATACAACGTGCGAGATACAACCATAGTCAATGGATGACATACAAACCCCCAAACATTACAGTACAATGCAGGGATAACTGAAGGTGATACAACAAATTTATTCATTATTTAAAAAAGAAATAATTTCTCACCTAACATCTTTACAAATTAACGTTTTTATTGGGACAACATATGTGCATTAATTTCAAAATGGCTGTTTGCTCTGTAAAGTATTACAACGGGTTTCTGTGTCATTGGCAGTTATTTATTTCCTGTCAAATATATATTATATTTAAATGTAATTAAATAATAAATCAGATATTATTGTTTTATATCTTAGAAGCTACGTGTTTCGGCCAAAACTGGCTATCTTCAAACCTTCTACAAGTTCAAAAAACAATTACAACCGTTAAAATATTAATATAGTGATTTTTTTTTTTATAATATAATGAAATTACAACATCAATGTAAGAGAGTACACCATTTTTTACTCTTTTTCTAACACATTAATAACAATCTATATAAATTTATTAAAAAATAATCTTGTAATTTTATTATATTTATAATAATTTTCACAATTTTAATACATATTTTAATAATTTAATAATTGTTTTTCCAACTTTTAGAGATCTTGAAGATAACCAATTTCGGCGAAACTGTAGCTTTTAAGATATTAAAAGAATAAATCTGAATGCAAGGAAAATCTATTTTATTATTTAATTAAATTTACTTATCCATGTGAGTAGAAAACATCAGTATATATTATATATTAGCATAAAAATCTGTAACTGAATGTCAGAATGCAAAAATATAAATAAACATTATTTATCTTATCAGCTTTTTAATAAAAATATTTTTTTCTTGTATATTAGATGTTAAATAAAAACATAAAGGCATTTTAATATTTATCAAAATATTTTTAAGTGAAAAATAATTGTTTTCACTCTAAATTATAAAAAAAGCAGTATTGTTACAATAATATAATAATATTATATTTAACAAATGAATTTTTTGTTAATTTCTTACTGTAAAAAAAAGCTTGCAATCTTTGAACATTATATTTGTTTAAGAAACTAATAGATAAAGCTCACACAGCTTTTCGAAAATTATTTTATTTATTTTTATCTATATTTTCAAATAATATGAATTAGGCAATAAACAGTTTGGTCGTATTACCTAGATTTTAACTGCGCTACTAAAAACAAAATAATTAAATAGAAATGAATAATTTATTTGAAAAAACGTTTATAGGAGTTATGGTAAAGGTATGATTTTTAAATATGAAAGGATCAAATATAATATTTACTGTAATTCATCAAACTCAAGTTTTTATAAAAATATTTTTAAAAACTAAAATTAATTATATAATTTATTAATTATATATATTAAGTAGCGGTTATATTTCTTGTAAAAAAAAAATTGTAATCCTTTGTTTACCAAGATACAGTCGCGAGCAAATGTTATAGGCACCCTAAATTTTGGGCGAATATCACAGTAAAAAATGAGAAAATAAAAACTTGTAGGTAATACATTATAAATATGTAGTATTTTAAGGGATCTTATTAATTTGTTGCATATTAGAGTGTTTTTAGTACAGCTATAATACTTTTTAGATGGAGAGGGGGAAAGTGACATCTCGAAGACTTGAAAATATATAAAAAAATAATACATTTACAAAAGGTATCTATAAAGACTATTATAACCATAAAGACGATTATATAAACGTTGAAATATCTGCCACAAAAAAATGCAAGAAACATGAAACCTATTAATTTTGTCTGGGTGCCTATGACATTTGCTCGCGACTGTATATTATAAATATTGCGTAGAATTTACTACCTACTATATTATTTTTGTTTTAAAACTTTATCTATATAATCTATTTTTTATCTCTATTCTTTCAGCTGGACGCAAAGAAAAGTCCTCTAGCACTTTTAGCACAAACATGCAGCCAAATCGGCGCGGATAATACCAACAACAACAAGTTATTCCAATCAGCGGATAAGAATGGAAAATCCTCCAAATCAGATCCCTCGAAAGATAAAGTAGCAACGCCAGATGGCGGGAACCACAAGATTAACATGAGATCTTTCGAACCCCCATCGAACAGGGAGAAATCTGGTTCACCCGAAGAGAGATCATCCTCAACGGCTAATCGCATACGTACCCCGGTAACACCGAAAAACGCTCACAACATCAACGGACGATGTAGCAGCAATCAAAGCGCTACGTCCTCAAGGTCATCACCCGCATCGTCGGAGAGGAAAACACCGGCTGAATCCACCAATGAAGACGTACCGTCCAATAAGAACACTGAAAGAAGCACGCCTTCATCCCCATCACGTCAAAGTCTACATCGTCAGTGACTTCGCAAAGTGTTTTGACCGGCACGACTGATCATAGCGTTAAAGACCTTCCATTGGGAACGTTTAAACCTGGAGCTCTGCCACCGTCTTCGGCATTTCTGGGGCCGTATCCGGCGCATGGAATTCCTCTGGGTATGGAGTTGATGGCGAGCAGTTTGATGTCACAGCATCACGCTTTGAAATCGGGCGGTTTGAGTCCGTATTTGAATTACGCCAGGATGAAGAATGCTTCTGATTTGGTGCCAGTGTGCAGGGATCCTTATTGCACAGGGTGTAGTTTGAGTTCTCACCTTCTAGGAGGCGGTTCCACTACGGTAAAAACGACTACGTGCCCCGCTGGATGCACTCAGTGTGATCACGCTACTTCTAAAGCGTCTAGTTATTTAGGACATAATCCTGCAGCGGCCGCGTACGCCCACGCTCAATTAGCGGCTTTAGCGGCTGCTTCTCACCTACCCTATGTTTGTAATTGGATCTCCGGTGATGCTTCCTACTGCGGGAAGCGTTTCTCAAGCTCTGACGAACTGCTCACCCATCTAAGAACGCACACCAGTGTGGGATCTGTGTCAGAAGCTAGTGCTCTATCGATGTTAAGTGCCAGCACGGGATTGCCACCAACTCACCCTTTATTACATCGCACTTATCCAACACCACCCTTAAGTCCTTTAGCTACAGCCCGTTACCACCCATACACTAAACCGTCCTTACTCCCACCCTCTCTGACTGCGTCCCACTTGAGCAGTTTCCCCATCGGACATCCAGGATTACCACCTTATCTGTCGCCTTATTCCTTGTACGGACCCCGTTTGGGGGCGACGCCGGGGATGCACCCCTAGGATCTATTTTAGAAGCATTCTTGAGAGGACTAGTCGTGTCTATTATACGGATCTTAAAGGTTAAATGAAAATGTGCGTGTAATATGTAAAGATAAAGCGAGAATATTTTGTGGATGTGACATTGTGTGATATTACTTTCTAATCGTTGTAAATATATTCTGATATATAATGTATACCTTACCAAGAATTTCTTCGATTTCGTTCGCAATGTATGACGCAAAAAATACGATACGCAGAGGGAAAAATATATATATGCTGGTTCGGAACGGGAACACCTTTAAATAGGGTCGTAAACTTATGTTATACACACTCATAAGCCCCGACTTCCATTGCTACATATACAGTTGTTCCATGCAGTGGTAATATTGGCGTTGCGTCCCTATTTAAAGATGTGAAAGGACCATATATGTATATTTATATAAACAGCTTGTCGTGTAAATTTGATTTCATATGTTGTATATGTCATGATAATTATTAATTTTACAGGTTAAAATATTATTAATCATAAGTATAATAATAATTGGATTTGAAACGTGTTAATTTTACAGTGAATATTTCAAAACATTAAAGTTGTTATGATATTTTTGTTTTAGAAATTAGTATTTACTTGACTAAACTTGGTGTGTTATCATTTCTCTGATTCTTAAATTAAATATTGCAGTGGATGTTTATAAATTTATATTGAAAATTGCAAAAATTTTTAATTTTAAAAGATTCTGGCATTTTTTGTGTAATGTTACCTAACATATGTACCTATGAGATTAGATTTTCATTGCAAGCTGTATATTACATAAAATGTTATCTATCTTTATTTTTTAATTGCTTGAAATGAAAAACAAGATTTTTTTTTTAATTTAATTATTATTTTAATTAATTTTATTTTGTCTTGGGATGTCGGGCAGGTTAGAGAAACGAATGCATTTTAATCTTTTTTTTTTCTACGTTTCGTTGCTTGTCAGCAACATTTTCAAGCAAACTTTTCATGTTTTTTTTTCTTTTGCATTATGTTCCACATTAATGTCTTATAAAATACATTATGACGTGTTTGGTTTTTGCGTCAAATTGCCTGAATTAACATTGCTCACGCACAGGATTCGAACCTACACACTCTGGTTTACCGGACGAACGCTCTACCAATTAACCGGAGAGGAGCATGTAGATTCGAGCGATAAATCGACCTAGGTATGTCGATATCAGATCTTGAAAAGCCGGCAAAATGGCGAATATGCAAAGATTGCAAACTTTTTCCAGTAAGAAATTAACAAATAAATATTTTTTTTTTTCTGCTAATAACTGTAATAATTAAAATTGGGAAAAAATTTCTCCTGCAATCTTTACTGACGGCCTTTTAAGATCTGATATGACGACATAGGTTGATGCATGGCTGGTATCTGTATACACCTCTCTGGCTTAATCCGTAGAGCGTTCATCCGGTAAACGAAGGAGTGTAGGTTTCGAATCTTGTGTGAGGAGAAAATTTTTCTTGGGAAAATTCCTCTTAACTATTACAGTTATTAGAATAGAAATATCATATAAATTTATTGCTTGAAAATGTTTCTAACAAGCTACGAAACGTAGCAAAAAAAGCGATTAAAATGCATTCATAAAGAAGCTTGTTCGTTTTTCTTCAACCTAATCAACATCTCAAGAAATTAAGTACAGGAAAAAAAATTCTAAGGTTTAATTACTACAACTTTTTTTTTCAGAAATATCTTTTGATGAAAAATGTTAAATCAATCTCTCATATACTGAATACGGGATTTTTTTTATTATCCGTTTTTAAAAAAAATATATATGTTTAATTTAATTAATGTATATTTTAAAATTACATAAATTAGAGCAAATTTATGCGTATTTTGAGATGAGCAGTAAAAAAAAAAAAGAATTGTTTAAAAACGTAATTCATATCATTACCCTTGTATAATTAAATAAATAAATATTCTGAAATGGAAATAAGAAGCTATTTTTATTGTTAATGTAAAAAAAAAAAGAATATGAAACAAAATAATATTAATTAATTAAAAACTATGATGATAAAATTATGAATAAAGAAAAAAAAATGTTATTTAATTTCGATTTTTTATGACTATTAAAGTTATTATTGTATATTGCCAAATTATCGTTTCATTTCCCAATCTCCCTTTTTCATTTATTTAATCTACCGAATAACTAAGATCGTAAACGCTTCTAAATGCGGTGATAAATAACAAACGAAAGAAAAAAAAAACATTATTCCATTCACGCGATATCACCCATCCATCCTAATAAACTAAATCTCAAAAATATCCTAATATATTAACATTTCATCGGACATAAAACAAAAATAATTGGGACAACCTAACAACTTGGCAGAGTCATCTATCTTCTCCCGGAATAGACGACTCGAACAGCTGCCGACTTTATACGATCGCGCTGTCCGCTACAAGTCCGTCACACGTCGTATATGTCCGTCTCAGTTGCCCGCATCAGGCGTGACTGGTTTTTATCCCCTTGCGGTGCTGACGTCGAGACAAAAACGTATCGGCCGCCCGGTTTCCCAAGAACACATTAATCGAATTTACTTGACAACGGTAGTGACATATTTATGATTCTTTCGCTAACGTATATGAATGTTTACCATACATTAATGTAATTTATATCTATTCAAGTTGGTATTTCTATTAGTGTATTATACGGTGGGCGATATTAAATAGCCTATACTGGATGTATGCTACCGTTCGTTGTGCTTGAAAGAGAATGGATTAAGTTGGATGTTTTCTCTGCTGAATGATTCGGTTTCATTGCGTCTTTGTTTTATTTCGCTGTCAAGTTAATGACAGATGAACGTGGTTGTCACTCAGCGACAAAAATTTGCTAACTATAGATCTAACTTTAATACATAATGCCCTAACAATCAGAAATATTACATAGATATTTTTAAAAATATATTTTATAAATATTTTTCGTGACAGGTTTTTGAATATATTTTTCATATTTTTTTCTAAATATAGATAAAATATTGAATTAAAATATTTATTCCATATTTTAAAATTAATGTAAGCGCTATATTTTTTCTAAAATATTTGTAAAATATTATTTATATAAAAATTGAGATTTTTTATGCAATCTATTTAATTTGTCAAAATTAACTAAAATTGTTCTTGGTTATTTAGAATGTATAACGTCGGTAACGAAAAGTTGAAACATACATAGAGTTGTCTAAAGGCAAGAACTTGTTTTTTCACACTCACCATACAAGTTAATAATCAATAATTCTGGCATCTTTTAAGGCATACTGAAGGTTTATCAAATTAATCACTATTTTTTAATTGAAGTGTTTTAAATAAAAAATAAACGTATTTATTATCATTTTATTTGAATAAGCCAATAAAAATGAAAAATACTCATTTTTTAAGTATAGCTTTTGCTGGTGCTAGGTACAACTCTATGGCTTTTTTCATATCTTCGGTAGTGGCGCTCTCATGGCGTATCCTTGTGGCCTCTACAACAATTCCAATTGTATTAGATCATACCATGAATAAAACATCGTACAACATTATCAACACCTACTAATACATTTGGAGCATTTACAATAATTGCAGTGGTAGCTACATTCTAATACTTACGATACTTATTTTTACTTTATTTCATAATATTTGAAAACATTCTACGTACAAACAATAAAACAACACAACGTATTCTAACCTCTATTTGAGGTTATGACGCTTATCTACCGAGATGAATCTCTTAAGCAAATCAACTAGCAATTTATCTGGTAGGTGCGGTACATATATGATGCATAAAATTCCTACAATTATATTATTAAACGATTTCTGTACATAGCGATATTGAGCATTCCAATTATTTTATAAATGCCATGACATGTTCAAAGTTTTGCTTACCTCGTAGTCCCCACAAAAACTAAAACACACCCCGCAACAATTAATTACACAGTTAACCCTAATCTGCCCTAATCGTATACTATTATAAACCATAACATGTAACGGACAAACGAATGAAAACGTTGTTGATACGCACGTGCGCGTATGCATTCTACGTACCTAATCCATAGACGCATAAAAACACACTAATCATATAACACCGGCACCGTAATGAATAGAGGTGTTGTGTTGACGTTCGCAACTTACAAATTATTACAAATAATATAATACAAAACGCAGATATAATTAATAGAAAAGTTACAGCGCTCAACTTAGTACTAATTAAATCATATTAGATATATATTACCTAATTTAATCTTTAAACTATCATTTTAAATAGGTACATACCTATTAATATGTATGCATATTTTACCCATTTTATATTATTCGTCCTACGCACCAAATGTACAAAAAGAAAAATTCAATCTTTTTTTTTTTATATGAAATAAATATTTACAGAAATACAAAGCAAAATATTCTCGCAGAGTTATGAAGAATATATTGAGATAACATTTGCAATAAAATATTTATTAATGCTACATAACATATATATTTTTAAATGTTTCCTAATATATTTTCTATAATATTTTTATGCATATTATATTAATATTACTAATATTCAAGAAAGATTTAATATTTTTCTAAATATTTATAAAATATGAAATAAATATAGTTGGTCGCTGGGGTGGTAACAAAATTCTAAGCAAAATACAGAGCGGCCAGAAAAGATTGTTTGTTCAATTCTGAGGTGATAATCTTAATTTAAGAAAGTTATACGACCATCAAACCTTGATGTACGATTAAGATTGAGCAAAATTCGTTAAATTTACATATGACATTTGGTTGTTGAAATAAAATAACACATATATTGTGTTGTTCTTAATCCTGAACAATGTTCACAATGGAGAATACGCTGACATGTATATGGTATTCGGATTTTGCGACGGAAATGCAAACTTGGCAAAAGAAGAATATCAAATACGGTACCCACAACGGCGACACCCATCCACCAACATTTTCCGTATATTGGATCAGCGACTTCGAGAAAATGACACGTTAAAATATTAAAATATTAAAAAAAAACATAACTGAGCAAAGTTTAATGAAATAAGAGGTCTAACTCCTCATAGATTCTTTAATTAAGTATTGGGTGACCTGTTTTGTCCTCAACAATGCATCTTCAGGTCAGAATCTTAAGATTAAAACGATTATATTTTAAGGATAAAATTTAACAACAAGATCATCTCTCAACATCCCGTATATTTCCACATTTAAATTTATTCAAATCCGAAATTATCATCTGGAAATCTAATGTAAATAAAAGCAATCCTTTAAACTTTAATGGCCTAATAAAAACGCGACATTTCCACCGATCAAATCGCCTATCACTTCCTGTTATGTCACCGTGTGCCGCGTCCCCATTAAGAAAACATCAAACTGACAAATTATTAGCGTAATAAAAATGTCTTCTTTATATCAGAGGAACGCCTACGGACTCCGAGATCGAGCCCGTCTATATGATACTATAATCGCATCGTAAACATTAAAGCCAGCGAAAAAAAATAAGAAATACGAACATCGCCTTCGGCTGAGGCAAAGATAAATCCATAAAATTACTATAAATATGAAATTATTAAAATTCTATCCTCGTTTATGGCCCTGGAGAATCGTTGAGTTAACATTTTTAATGTTTCTATCCGCGCATAACTTAGTTTTAAATAATACGTCTACCAGATCTAAAATAGACACCTGTATACGCCAGTGAAGTATGCTAATACGCAATAAAGGAAGCTGCGATTTTGAATTCTGATAAATCTGCCATTATTTCACTAACTCCTCGGTTAATTATTACGGTAAAATTAACCACAAACTTTATAACTTATTTATACGGAATACTTAATATTGACGGTGAGTTGGAAATATGCAATTCGTATGTAGATTTTATG
Source organism: Protaetia brevitarsis (assembly GCA_004143645.1). Lineage (NCBI taxonomy): Eukaryota > Metazoa > Arthropoda > Insecta > Coleoptera > Scarabaeidae > Protaetia > Protaetia brevitarsis. The sequence continues at coordinate 357,135 of RXPK01000251.1, forward strand.
GTTTGAAATTGCCAGCTTTGGAATAGTGGATGGAGTTTTAATTACCGGTAATAATTTTTCAAATCCTTAGGTATAACTTTTAATGTTAAGTCATTTGGTTTCAAAAAGAACGCTGTTTGAAGTGGGCAATAAATGCTGTTCTCCTGCAGAGCATTGAAAATTATAATTGACAGTAAATTAAGATTAGAGTTAGTTAGTGCGACTGAAAATTACCATTAATACAGGATATGTGTTCGTCTTTTTGTATCTTTATTGCACTAATAACTCTATATTCAATTTACTAAATTATCTGATGGCCGTGTAAAAGCCAATTCGTACTTGATGATATACGAATCGAATTATGTAAGTTGTCAAGTTAATATTTTCGGGAAATTCCATTTTAGTAGTATATAGTTTAATGAGGAAATTAAGGATACGAGTTTTGATTCACCTTGTATACAAGAAATATTTCCTCATAGCTTTTTTTTTTTTAATAACTTTTGTAATGTTAGATATATCGAGCTTCCACACACTAATGCCCTATCATGTATGTTATGACAAAAATGACTGTCAGAGATTAAACAAAAATCGCTTTATTTCATTGTAAATATTACACAAATTGCTAATGTTTACTTCCATGCCATAGCAAGTAGATTTTAAAATATCCCAACATTAATACCTATCAGAATACAAAATTATTATTAAGTGTAAAAGCTTTTCATATGTGCCTCAACTAAGAATCCAAGCTTAATAACGACTCTAATCAATTCTGAATATTGATTACCGTAATGGCAGAGTACATCGAGTAAGGACAAGAGAGGAGTTATAGCGGTCCAGATTTTTAAACCTAACTTCACACAAACAACAGTTTCCCAAAATGGCAGTTTGTTATTGTTTACGTTCGTATCTACACAAATTAGTTTACTCGCCCGTTTAATCTACATGATTTACTTGTTTTATTTATTTATTTTACGTATTTTATTAGTTTTGAATTACCCTGCAGTTTTAAAACATTTAATGAACTATGATATTCTGTGTAAAAGTAAATCGGTGGCCAGTGGCCATAATATTTACATACTTTCTTATATATTATATTGTTAGGTTTAAGCGAAATAACTCAAATAACCGTGAAAGAAGACACCAATGGGTATCATGTTGTAGTGCCAGTCACTCTCGCAAGATAAATTTTGATGCTAACGATGGTCGCAGTTTCTTGGGATTTCCGAATGAATCTAATATGTATGACATGACAAAGAATTAAGAAGTACATGAATAAGAAGAACTATATCGTTGTGCAGAGATTCCTAGGTCACATTAAATCAATTTATTTGTTAGATACACATTTTAAGCTAGATTGCTATTTATCGCAGTAACTAACTTAATTCATTTTATGTTCACTTTTTAAAATAATGTGATTTTGGTTTGAACTGCATTATACTGGTATAAATTTTAATCTCATTTATTCATATTATAGACAATTCGATATTATATAGTCTACGTCTGAACTCTATCCACTTGTGCATCCCCGGACATTATTGTTGACAAACCAGTGCAGGGTTGGATGTTAGAAATGAAGTAGTCGAACAAAAAGGAACAATCTTTGTATCGCACAGAACGATATAGTCATAACTCTTGAACCCTAATTAAAAGTTATTGTGTATTCGTGTCAGAAATTTGAAAGTCCCTTCCACCGATGCTGTTGCATTTTTATTAATTTATTTGAGAAAGAACCACAACATATTTATTCCTGGAAGAATCTTTTACACTATAAAAATATAAACGAAGATTTAGTTCACAAAAAGGAAAGAATATGAACATAGTTATCGTAAAACACTTGCAAATATATGTATCACTTAATCAAACATTATTTTACTGGAATCGTGTTTTTGTGTTACTATAAACTGTTCATAAATATTTACAACAAAATCAGAATAAAAAACGCATAAATTTGTGTATTTTTTAAATCTATTTTTCTACTTCCTTTAAAATATAAATTATTCTACACGTTTGAAAATTCCCGGCAACAGCTTTACAAAATGGCAGCTGGGCTTGAAGGTCATTCAAAACGGACCACTCAAGAACAATGGATTTTTGCGAACATGTCCTTACTGTAATATACTGTGCCTCAACTAAGAAACGCACGGCTATGTAGAACACATGTCAACTTTGACGGTAAAATTTGAGGAAATGCTGTATTACTAATTTCATTAAAATGATTGGATGAAAATATTGATTTGCGCATCGCGGAAAGTAGTGTAGGTTGAGGACAATCATTCTCGATCTCAATGTATTTGCAAGCACATTGTAAAATAGCACTTTCCTATTCGTTATCACCATCTTAATCATCTAGTGAGAATAACAACTCATAATATCAATAAGAATTCCTATTTATTTCACAAAATAATTCCATATTTCCTCACTTATACACGACATATCTTACTTGTTTGTACGAATTATTTGCTATGAATAAGTCACATAAGTCAATAAAAGCGACAATGAATCGGTTTAATTAAAATGATAACGCTCGCTGGTAGTCGAAGGGGATTTTGAAGTACTTACCAGGAATTGTCGGCACTTTTGGACTTGTCAAAAGTATTAGAATCGATTTAATACGGCTTTCCAACGGGTTTATCCCTGTCAAATAACAACTGTCGCCTGTGCATTAATAGGTGTGAGATCATACCGTAAAAGAGTGGATATAAATTAATAATGAAATATTTATATTTGTAACTGGATAAAAAAATTTCCCAATCCGTGAATTAATGTGTTACGTTGCAAGGTGATGTATGTCTATAATTAAAATTTATTCTCAAATGTGGAAATACGCATGGAAGTCTGCCTAATACTATATGAGTATAGATGTTTTATTAATACCATAATATGATCCAAACTATGCTTCGTCCGAGAAAAAGGATTTGCCAAGAATGTCGTCATTATTCATCCACATCATTACATTGACAGTAATTAAGTCGGGTTACGTGATCAGCTCTTGCATGTAATGAAACTCGTATGGAAATATTTGTGGATTTTTTTTAAGTATTGTATGGCATGTTCCATATGAAAGTTGTGTTTGCTGTGAAAGCTTACGAATCGATTTCTTAGATGATTGACTTATTCGCTCTTCAACATGTGCTATATTTTTTCAAGTTTGTCCGCTTTATTGGTCTACCACTACCTGGTTTTCTTGTATGCATTTTCCGCAAACTGTCATACGTATTGCTGTGTACTGATAGAATTGAATGAAATTGCAAAATGAATTTAAAAGTGAAAGAAAAATTAAATTTTCTAGCTCAAGCAGATATAATTTAAATTGAACAAAAGAACAATTAACTTCAGAGTTACCCTCACAAATTAAAACTTGAATCTAACCACGAAAAGTAAATTGTGAGTGAATGAAATCAGACTTTCTTAATTATCCGAAAAGAAATGTAAAGGTTTTAATATAAAAATAAAAGAACAGAATTTTATTATTCAATTTTTATTATTCAAAATGGGTTAAATTACAACTTGTGCAGAAAAAAAAACCGTGAATTGAAGGTTCTGGCCTAAAATAAAAACTGCACTCGACTCTAAATTAAAATAGGACAATGCTATTTCCTATGCAAAGTAAACGTTTTGTTTTTTTCTGGAAGATTATCCAAAATCTTTCAATTTCAACCCACGTGGTATCAAATTAAAATAAACTTGTGGATAAATGCAAGAAATTTACATTAAAGCAAAAACTAAAAGCAAGAAGAACGCTTCTACTCACCCAGACGAGGTGACTGATAAATAAAAATGAAACAGTAAAATTGAATAACCGAAAATTAACTCTTTAAAATATAATGAGAGACAAAAACTAAAAATATCTTCCCGAACAAAAATAATAAAGGATCTTATATCTATAATGTGCACACTTCAATATATTAACAATTATGATAATATGAATTCCTTGATGGACTAAATAAAAAACAAATACAGAAATGTTAAATTTACTAAATCAAAATGGATAACAAAATGGCAACAAAGATTGAAAAATGCGTCTACTCACGTTAATAGTCGGACAAGGAACTCCTTACACAAAATTCAACAACTGTTTTTCTTACAAAATCCCTCTCTCAAAAACATACAATGCAGTCGTATTAACAATACGCCAATATTCAATAGAATCCGCATTAAATCTACACAAGCAAACTCTAGACAAATTAATAAATGGAATTATTAAAAAAACACTAAATAAATTAAAATGATTCAATAAATTCTTTAACTAAAATGTATACCAAATAAACATAAAATTTGTGAAACAATAGCTCGGAAGAAAGTAAACAAATCAAAATATGCAACTCAAAATATACACAGCGGTAGAATGGGTTGCCTATAACCATAGCAGTATGTTTCTGAAAAATTTGTAAATTCTGCCCTTTACCTACCTTACCTGCAAACAAAGAGTACAACCATTCTCCATTTTCTAATTTTACACCATTAAAGTACGATTTGATAATAAAAGCTTTATCATTTATTGCAAATGTTTTTGAGTGTCAATAAAACAATACAATATACATGAGATATGACAGATGTATTTTATTTGTCACTACCAACATGAATAGAATCGTTGCTTGCTACAGAATAAATTTAATTGATCGATCTAAACACAATTTATGTCAAACTATCAATTATGTTCTTTTTATTGTACCATATTGAACAAAAATTGATACGGCATGTGGTATTACAAAAATGGTGGTAAAGATGGCGCTTTTATCATTTTACTATTTATATAATGCGTTGTCACATATATGTAACTTTTTAACTCTCCTCGCACTACAGCCTACTTGTTATCGCAATCACCTCCAATACCAGTGCTAAAGAGTGAGCGATGCATCACATTATAGCCTTGTCATGAACCTAGTCCAACCTTTTTAATTAAAATTTCACCAAAAAGTATACACTCCAACGATAGGTACCAACCTAATAGCTATTATTAACGTCCACGGCCTTCTATGACGTTGAAAATAGTTCGCGACCTTACGATGAAGATACGCGATAAGATATAATCTCGTAGCCCGCAAATCGCAACCCATATTTACCGAATGATGATCGTAATGAAAGACAGTTATAGCGTGCCACGTCTAGAGGCATTATTAGTACAGTGGTATGAGATAGTAACGGAGCGAGATACAGAATAGGGATGAACAAATTGTATTAATATATATTATGTCGTAGAAATTTTTATTGGGGTCTTATAATATAGGATATACATTCAGTACCTCAATCTTTCTAATATTTATTTAAGGTTTAAGGTATCATTTTAGACAATATTACTAAAATATACTCTGTGATATAAACATTTCCAGAGCAGTGGGCATTTTTTTGACCAAACTTGGCAAAAACGTTTAACTACTAAGAGCTGGCAATTGATTAAAATTTCTGAAAAACTAACCAAGTGGTAATGGTTTATCTGTCAGTATTTTTGGACAGTCTGGTCAAGTGTATTGTGTTTATTGCTTATTCTTATGATTGTTTGTTTTGAGATGCTTAGAGTACCGCCAATTAGGCGAATTAATAATAATATATCTTTATTGAGCAAACCGGTATTACAATGCAAACTAAGGTACTAAGAACAGGCAAAACTAAATTAGATTACAAGAAAATTATATCTTAGTGTTCTTAATCAAACTAAAGACAAATGAAAGAAATCTGCCCAATCTCATGGCGAGGCCCAGTTAAACAAAGATTATGTCAACTGCTTTAGCCTAACCACGTCTTATAAAAATAACTTCTATATATCAAAATCTACTGCCTATAGCTACTTAACCTAATTCAATAGGGGTCGTATCGTTTCATACAGAGAATTTGCAAATCACCCTAACTGGAATCCATTCATGCAATCCATGGACTGATTAAGCATAAGGAACGCCACGGAAGAGAAACCAGTAGTCGAAGAAGAAAATGAGGTGCAACTCCACACATCCGAGGCGTGTGCATCAAACTGTGGAGATTATGGTATGGGATGCTTTAATTTTTCGGAGTTTTTCGGTGTTCGTCGGTGTCAATATGAACGCCTAGAGATATGTCAATAATGTGGATGGCCCACTTTTCCAGCAAGATAATGTCCGTTCCCATATTGCAAGATGTTCATTTGACTGTTTGGCAGAGACTAAAGTTAATCTCTAACCATGGCCACACCGATCTCGAGATCTTTCGCTGATCAAGTACGTTGGAGACATTTTGGGACAGCTCTTCCACAAGAATTGCAGGATGCTTGGAACACAATACCTTAGAAGGGAATCAACCATCTGCGAGAAACGATGCCCACGAAGAGTGTTAGAGTTTGTGACCAATAGGAGGAGGGGGAGAGGGGTGAATGAAGAGTAATTACAAAAGGAGTACTACAAGGTATTGGTTTAGACTGTTTATTCTTCCTAATTAATGTTTGAATAACAGAATGGAGTACTATGATGATGTTTTCGACTATGTTGCAGTAATTATGCTTGTTAAGGAAATATTTACACTGTAGTAATCAGGAAAAGAATACTGCAAGGTATTTTGGATCCTTATACCCTTTGGTCTAAATAGAATAGAGTCTAAATATAATAGAGAGTAGAGGTTTTTTTTTTCGTTTCTGTCGCAATGATTATGAAAGATGAACTACAAGATATTAGTTTTGATCTTATTTTTTATAGATTGGAGTACGTCAAGGTAAAGTTTTAGATGGGATTCTTAGTAGGGGAGGGTGGGGCAAGATGGGAACATCGTCTTATCTACAAAACGGCAGTAAGCATCTGTCAAATAATAGCAGTCCTAATATTGACAAGTGCTGTTTTATGTGTGTTGTAATGTAGGAAACTTTACTAGTCGTAATAACAAAGTTATTGCTGTTTGTGCGTAAACCTTGCAATTGCCAGAATTTCGTTATTATTTTGATGGTGAGTTCAACGGCCAGTATCAGAAGCATAAGTAAATTATTTACAACTACACTTTTTTGTGCTTATTAATTGACATGTATTGCATGTATTTTCTATAGTGTGCTATTTGTTTATTTCTAATATTTAATATGTTATTATAACATAACCAGAAAATGTCCCAAAGAGGCAAGATGGGGCTATTAGTATGGGGCAACATCATCATTATCTTACTCTTCAGTCTGGTCCGTTATGCCTGGATATGCCATTATGCTTTCTCGAAGACATAATGCCTATTTCTCATGTTAGGAATAAAGTACAGGTTCAATCAAAGCGTAACAAGGGAAAGACAACAATCCTTACAAGCACTACGTATAAAAATCTGCTACAAGAAAATACAAGTCTGGCGAATCCCTAAGGCAACTAGAAGTGCTGAAGGAGAGTTAAAGGAAAAAGAAACGACAAAGAAGAAAACAGAAGAGATCAAGAAGCCGAATTTTGTAAGGAAAGCAAAGAGATAGATGTTTAGAAAACGTCAAGGAAATAATCAAGTTCTTCTGTTGAGGAAGATGACGCTCAAAATTAGTATTGTAAGGGGAAGTATTAATACAATGCCATCGATGGCGAGGTTGGGTACATGGAGGCTGTGCGAATAACGTGGATGAGTTCGTCTTCTATTGTCTCAATTGTGAAGATTAAGTTTAATATTCTTATCGTTATTGTATTTTTTTTTTATTTTAAGTAGTTCCGCTTTAAAGAGTTTAAGCTTTGTTCCTGCATGTTTTTAAAAATATTTTAAGAATCTATTTTTTTTCACCTATTACCTAGATTTATGGTACGACCCATTCTGGAACCCCATCTTGCCCATATGGTGGGGCAAGATGGTGTATTTACACATTTCTTTTCAAAATTTTCTCACAACATTAGGAGTACCCATCGAAAAATTGTAAATTCATCCATCAGCAGATAAATGTTTAAAGATTACAACAAGCGTACTTAGAACTTTGTATATCAATTTGCAATCCTGATGCAGTGTTCTAAAGCTTAATGTTCCCATCTTGCGCCACCTTCCCCTAGTTAGGATAAAAAATACATCAAGATATTGATTTGAATCATTTATTACTTTTAAAATACGATTAAATAGTTTTACCTGTGTGTGGAGTTCCACATGTTGATGTTTTCGGCCCCGCATCATTTTTATTCGTTACAAATAAACAAGTTAAACATTTCTTCGGGTTCAATTCAGCATTTATCGACCCGGAAACTTTCCTATTCCATCACACCGCGTGCCGTCTTCGAAACGATTCACGATTTCGCACTCTATAATTTCGTGGGTAGCCGGGCGGTGATTTTACAAAATGGTCCCGACGGGAAATGCCGACGATTTCTTCTCCGGCGGCACTCCCGTGATTTGCGGTATATTGGAGACGAGTCCGCGCCAAACTAGCGGCTGTAAAAACGGCCCCAAACGCACCGTTAAAAGACCGAAAGATACTACCGCGATTTCCTATACAGTGGGTGGTGGTGGAACTTTTTTTCCCTGCCGTGGCGCGATATTTGAGCGAAAATGGGAATGCAGTTGTGCCCGCGAGAGACGAAATATCGTCCTGGGAGGGATTCGAGTGCTGGCAGATTAGTTTTGAACATTCGGTGCGTCTGGGAGAGGTTGAGAAGTAATTTGAAAGTTCCCCTAACAGCCAGAAATATTACATAGATATTTTTAAAAATATATTTTATAAATATTTTTCGTGAGAGGTTTTTGAATATATTTTTCATATTTTTTTCTAAATATATATAAAGTATTCAATTAAAATATTTATTCCATATTTTAAAATTAATGTAAGCGCTATATTTTGTCTAAAATATTTATATGAAAATTGAGATTTTTATGCAATCTATTTAATTTGTCAAAATGAACTAAAATTGTTCTAGGTTATTTAGAATGTATAACGTCGATAACGAAAAGTTGAAACATACATAGAGTTGTCTAAAAGGTAAGAACTTGTTTTTCACACTCACTATACAAGTTAATAATCAATAATTCTGGCATCTTTTAAGGCATACTGAAGGTTTATCAAATTAATCACTATTTTTTAATTGAAATGTTTTAAATAAAAAACAAACGTATTTATTATCATTTTAATTGAATAAGCCAATAAAAATGAAAAATACTCATTTTTAAGTCTAGCCTTGGCTGGTGCCAGGTACAAGCCTATGGCCTTTTTCATATCTTCGGTAGTGGCGCTCTCATGGCGTTTCCTTGTGGCCTCTAAAACAATGCCAATTGTATTAGATCATACCATGAATAAAACATCGTACAACATTATCGACAAATACTAATACATTTGGAGCATTTACAATAATTGGAGTGGTAGCTACATTCTAATACTTACGATACTTATTTTTACTTTATTTCATAATATTTGAAAACATTCTACGTACAAACAATAAAACAACACAACGTATTCTAACCTCTATTTGAGGTTATGACGCTTATCTACCGAGATGAATCTCTTAAGCAAATCAACTATCAATTTATCTGGTAGATGCAATACGTATATGATGCATAAAATTCCTACAATTATATTATTAAACGATTTCTGTACATAGCGATATTGAGCATTCCAATTATCTTATCAATGCCATGACATGCTCAAAGTTTTGCTTACCTCGTAGTCACCACAAAAACTAAAACACACCCCGCAACAATTAATTACACAGTTAACCCTAATCTGCCCTAATCGTATACTATTATAAACTATAACATGTAACGGACAAACGAATGAAAACGTTGATGATACGCACGTGCGCGTATGCATTCTATGTACCTAATCTATAGACACATAAACAATACTAAATCATATAACACCGGCACCGTAATGAATAGAGGTGATGTGTTGACGTTCGCAACTTACAAATATTACAAATAATATAATACAAAACGCAGATATATTAATAGAAAAGTTACAGCGCTCAACTTAGATACTAATTAAATCATATTAGATATATATTATCTAATTTAATCTTTAAACTATCATTTTAAATAGGTACATACTTACTTTTAATATGTATGCATATTTTACCCATTTTATATTATTCGTCCTACGCACCAAATGTACAAAAGCAAAAATTCAATCTTTTTTTTTATATGAAATAAATATTTACAGAAATACAAAGCAAAATATTCTTGGAGAGTTATGAATAATATATTGAGAAAACGTTTGCAATAAAATATTATTAATGCTACATAACATATATATTTTTTAAATGTTTTCCTAATATATTTTCTGTAATATATTTTATGCATATTATATTAATATAACTAATATTCAAGAAAGATTTAATATTTTTTTAAATATTTATAAAATATGAAATAAATATAGTTGGTCACTGGGGTGTTCTTTATTTTTTTATATTACATAGGAATTAAATTGCTTCAGTCGATGTTCTTAATACACTATGGAATGCTGTAAAGTATGAAGTTCCGCTTCTCATTCAGTCAGATTCTGAAGTATCCCAAGGGCGAATCTTTGGACTACTCCATATATGATCGATTTGCTTACGTGCAATGTCACAGATACAAACTGGAAGGATGCCAATTTTAGTTATAGCACTTTTAAGACTCCGTAATAGATGATCTAAATGTGAATTCTATGCATCGAATCCAAGATGCCGAGCCAGTTCGAATCCTCGAGACAATGCCACGACCGTAATATGTGTCCAAGTTAAATGAGGCGTTGTTTCTTAACATTTCCTCGGCGCCAAGGAAAAAAGTCCACCGACACCCCATCCCCGCCACACCCCCCAGACTCCATTTACGTACCCGACCTAGTGACGCCGCCAAATTGTAGTGATTTGTAGGGTACGGACGATAGTTACGGCAGTGCTAATGGTATACTTACGATAAATATACGTCCGACCCCGACCACGGGGCCAAACCTTCAATTATTACGACTCTAAATTGCACCTAATTAAATTAACTACGAGTTTAACGCAACACGCATACATAGGTACAATATACGTAGAGAGAACGTTGCACTAGGACTACGTGTATAGCGTAACATAACGGATGCCGAAAGGGCATCGTGTAGTTCTCATTGCGTATGTTAATGTTTAATAGCTTCAACGAGGTATATCTAGCTATTCCATTTGACGACCGGCAAAGAGTCGCTGCTAAGTAGCGCTTACGGAATGAATGCTGATGAATCCCTGGAAGGTGTGGCTTAAGGGAAGACATATACGTGGGTTTTCATTAGCGTGTCTGGAGTGAGTATTTCATGGCGTCTTAGTACTTTCTAATATGGAGGTACACAGAGTTCGTAGTCTCTTTTAATGTGATTCTGTTGCAGCTATTTGCATATCTAAAGGCTAACTACTTCAGTGTGTGAAGCAATTATGGTTAAATATGAGAAAAACGAAGAAATTTGAGTTAATGCACAATATAAGATGTTTAAAAAAAATATATCAGATGTGGGTGGGTATTTCCTTACATTCTTTAATTATTGTAAAAACACTGAGAAAAATATTGGACGTGATATCAATAATCTACATTCATTGAGTGAATTTTTATCGAGAGAATGAAATATGTCATTATTATGACAAAATATCTACAATCTTTGATTAAGTAATAACAAGATGCATTAGTGAAATAAATTAGTTTTCATCATTACAACAAATCATTGTACATTTTTCCATTGATAATATTATAAACGCAGTTTTTGTATTTTGAATCGTTAACTCATTTCCATCTACAGAGTGATTCTTAATATAAGCGACAAACTTTAAGAGCTGATTCCTGAGGTTATTTTGATCATAAAAGTTAAAGTTCATATTATGATCCGAAAACAAGGTAAGACATTAGTAAAATGCATAATGTGTGCAGATAGAAAGAACGAAAGTAAAGCAATTTGAAACAGGAAATAACTTAAGAGAAAAAAAAAATATATTAATGAATAAGAGATCAACAAAGAAAATTACGCTTTCTAGCATTTTAATATCAAACTTCATGTCATCACCATTCTAGTTCTTAAAACTGGTCATAGAAAAAATAAATATACAGGATGATTCTCAATATACGCGACAAACTTTAAGAGCTGATTCCTGGGGTTATTTTGATTATAAAAGTTCATATGAGTATATGTCCAAAACGATTTGGTTTTAAAGTTATTGAATGTTTAATAATAAATTATGAACTATGACTAACACGATATTATATCACAGTTGGTTCTTCAAAACTATTGTGTTTTGAGAGGGGGTTTGTTTATTTGTCATTCACATTATTTGTCAATAGTTGTCAGAGTATTCATTTCAGTTTATTTGCCATTTCTCGTTTTCTAAAAGAAATACCGAATGCTGAGATGTGTGATAGGCATTTCGTTTACGGTCT